>SNQJ01S0051841.1:51481-74972 GCA_010110895.2 Picea sitchensis
AGTGACCATATTTTAGACAATTGAAGCATTGTATTTTTGACATATCTCTTTCTTGATTTGGTTTCTTCCTTGAACCAAACTTCTTCTTATTCTTGAATTTCTTGAACTTTGTTGTGTATGCTTGATCATCATGTTTTTTTGGGGGTTTCTCTTTTGTGTTAATAGTTGATTCTTATTGTGCAAAACAATTCAAAAGTTCTTCAAATGTGGGATACTCCTTTCTTGTGTTCATGCTTGCGGAAAATGCATCCCATGTCTTGGGAAGGCCATTGAGTACTATATTTACCAGTTATTTTTCTGAAATGATTTCTTCAATAGATTGTAGTTGATCTTTTAACTGAGAGATTCTCACAAAGTATGATGTTATGCTATCATCATCATTAATTTTCATGTCACGGAGCTCGTTCTTCAGACTCATTACTTGTCCAATGTTTTTGACTGAGAAGAGGTTAGTTAGGGCATAATACATCTTCTTAGATGATTCAAGATGAGATATGTAGGGTATCAAGTGGGATTTTACAGAGTCCACTATGATAATCATAGTGTTGATGTCATTGTCCTTGAACTTCTCCATAACTGCAACGTTCTAAGGTTCCTTCTCTTTTCCTCCTTCAAACTATGGTTCCATGATCTTTACCTTTCACAATATCCAACACTTTATTCTTGGAAAGGATGGGGTAAATCCTTGTCTTCCATGCTCTGAAGTTAGAAGCCTCTTCTAACTTGTTTTCTGACTTCATAGAGTAAGTCATGACTCCTTTGACTTGGTCAACCTTTGAGTTTGACCAAAAACTCAAACTCGACGTCTTGACTTGTTGAGAGTACGAGGAGGTGCGCTAGGCTAGGGTGCACTAGGTTATCCAAGAATTAGGTCAAGCTCTTCACTTAAGGTTCCTTAATAAGAGGGTTAGAGTTTCATTGCTGCAACAAAAACTTTGACTACAACTGCAACTATAACTGAGAAAATCCTCCCAATCTATCTTCCAACGGTTAGACTGTTTGAATATATTGTCGATCCATAACCTGTTATAAAAATAGATATGCTCATTTAACCATAGACAATATCTCAATATTGTCATCCAACCATAGGCACAAATGGCACCCCTGAGCACCTTAACATTGACAAAGAGACTAATTCTGGAAGCAAACCCTAGAACCAATAGCCAAACAAGGTAGTGTACCTCTCTCTAGAGCTAGTGTACCAAGTAGAAATTCCAAACCATAACCAAGAGAAAGTCCAAGCCAAAAATCGAAAATGCCAGTTGCAACAACTCCTCTCTAGACTTTTGCACCACTGGCCTTATGCAATTGTGAGAGTGACTGTGACAAATGAGCTCTAACACCCTATTATTTATAGTCCTCCAAGTGACCTAACTGAGCCAACTTCTACTTATGAAGGATAATAACGCAATAATAAATATTCTCTTGAGTCGACTTGTCTCCAAAGGTTATTATCCAAAGTTTTAGGGTTTAGCTTGCTTCCCGAAATATTCAAGTCTTGTCAGGGTTACATATAGAAGTTAATACCTCCCGCAAATACCATAATATCCACACCATAACCACTACCCTAAGACCCATTTCTAGTGCACAAAAACTTATCATGTTACATGTATTACACTCATGGAACAAAGATTCCATTTATAGGGAATGTGTGGTGATTATGGACCCTATGCATAGTCCATTAAAAAAAAACATATTTTAGGATCCAAGACATTCATTTTCATGCTTGGATGATGGTAATGGCCCCAATACACATCTATAGTGCACAAAAAATCCTTTTTAAGACCATATTCCACTTGTGGGTGAACGATCCCCTTTACAAGAACCACATGTTGGTTTAGGACCATTGTACATTATCTGTGACCCTTAAATACATGTTTCATGCCCTATGACAATATTTTTCCTAATTGGACCACATACAAAGACCTAATACCCATTAATGATTCAAAACATCATGCAATGGTGCTCATATTACACTCTTGGCCCAAATATCCCCCCCTACAAGGTCTCTGTAGTGGTTTGTTACCTTCTGCATAGTGTACAAGCCCTAAAAGCATCTTTTATACCCTAATATATGTTGGTGTTACTCCTTATACCATGACCATATCACTCTAACACATATATGGTGTGAAAACACTTGTAATTGCATGTATATTATAGTCATGTATAAAATATTCCATTAATAGGGCCTATGTTATGGCTTAGGACCCTATATATGGGCCAAGAGGTATAAAAGCACCATTTAGGCCCTAAAATATTATTTCAATCCATAATAGGTTAGTTTGTAACCTCACATCATATCAAAGTCCTCAAGAACCATTCCTTTGTGAAAAACCTCATAATGACACCCACTGGGAAAATATTTCCTTTATAAGGCTTGTGTGGTGGTTTTGGACCATGTGCATGGTCAATAATCTCTAAAAAGGTATTTTACACCCTAATTCATTTTTTTCATGTGTATACCATATCCAAATCTCTAATATCCATCCCTAGTGCATAAAATCTCATAATGGTACCTAAATTACTCTCATGTGATAAATATTCCCTTTATGGGGCCTTTGTGCATGGTCATTAAGGAATAAAAGTACATCATTTATGCCTTAGGATACTAGTGTTCTTGTTCTTATTTTACCTTGGTTAGGGCCTATATACGAATCCCTATTGTTCCAAATCTTGTAATTTCATTCATACTACCCTCATGGGCCAAATATTTTCCCCTTGAATTCCTTATGTGAATGTTTGGGATCCTATGCATGGTCCATGATCCCTAGAATTGTGTTTTAGTCCTTAAGATTTTTTTTTTTATCCTTGGACCAATGACAGTGCCTCAAGAACTGTATCTAGTGTGAAAAACCATTTAATGGTTATTATATCACCCTAGTCAAAGCTAGGATACCCATACTTGGTGTACAAATCCTCTGCTGGCACACAATCTAAAGTAGATCCCACATATCCCCTCTAAATGATGTGAGTGTTGGTTCAAGACATTTTCCATGGCCTAGGGTGTCTGGAATCTTAATTTAGGTTGTAAGGACCCTTTTTTCACCCCTCAACCATAGTGAATTCCCTAAGATCGATCCCTAATGATGGAAACCTCCCATTGGCATCCATATCCTACCTAGATAGAAAATATACCTTTTAAAGGCCCCATGTGGTGCTTTGAAGCCATATTAATGGATAAAATCCATAAAATACTAATTGAGGGCTTATGGTCCTTTATTCCCCCCCTTAACCATCATTAATACCCTAATACCCATCCCGTGTTCACAAAACTTTCTAATGGCACCCATATCCCAAGTAGTGTCCAAGGAGTATGTTGTGGTTCAAGGAGTTGTTCATTGGTAATGAGTCTACAAAGATTCAGTTAGGTCCTCATACCCTTTTGTTTCTCCCATGATCATGATTAGGTCCATAAGACCCATCCTTAATTTTAAAAACCTTCTAATGGCACTCATATCCCATTAGGACATTAAAGACTTGGTATAAATGGCATGTGTTGCTAGTTAAAGGACGCATTAATGGATTACAAGCCTAGATAGAAGATCACTTTAGGCCTAAGGCCCCTTTCTTCCTCTAGAAGTAATGGTCAAGTCCTAGTGACCTATTATTGGTGTGAAATGTCTCTCAATGATGGGCTTATCCCATCGAGAGGCCAAATATCCCTTTGAAAGGGTCAATGGTGTTGTTTGATTCCTAGTCCATGGGACATAGTCCTACAAGCTTCATTTAGTACCAAAGGATATTTTTTGCCTCACCTAACCATGTTTAAGTCTTGGTATCTATCCCTTATGTGCACAACATCCTAATGGTACCCATAATCTACTCATAGGAAAAATTCCCCCTTTAGAAGGTATATGTGGTGGTATGAGGAATTATTTATGTTTCACAATACTATAAGATTCATTTAGGTATTAAGGAAATTATTTTTGTATCCTAATCATGGTAAGGGATATGAGAACCTTTTTTAATGTACAAAAAATATTGATTTCACCCTTATCCCTCTTGTAGCCTAAATATCCACTTTAAGGGGTTTTTTTTGTGGTTTAAGGCCTTATACTTGTATATTATTTGAAAAATATCCATTTAGGTCCTAATTTACTTCCATTTATTCCTAAACCATGGTCAAGGCCATGATACCTATACCTAGTGCATAAAGCATCATAATCAGATCCATATCCCACTCAAAGGATATTGATCCCCTATAGAGGGCATGACCTATGGTTTGTGAACTTGTTCACGAGCCTTGAGCACTAGAATATTCATCTAGGAACAAAAGTCCTTATTTTCCTCTCGTGATAATGGTTAAGGCCTTCCTACTGATCCCTACTATGAAAAAACTCATAATGGCACCCATATTCCACATGGAGTCCAACTATCACTTTTAGATGGTTCGAGTTGTGGTTGGAGGTCATGTTCATGGCTCATGAACCCTAGAGATCCATTTATATCCTAAGGCCATTATTTTCATCCCTAAACCATAATCATGACCCCAAGACCCATCCTTAGAGTGTAAAACCTCCTAATTCCACCCATATCCTATTTAGAGGCCAATGTTCCTCTTTAATTGGATAGTGTTGTGGTTTGAGGCCTTGTTCATGGATTGTGAGCCATAAAATATTCATTTAGAGCCTAATTCCCCTATTTTCATCCTCGTACAATGAAAAAGTCATTAAGACTCTTCCAACATCTTAAAAAACTCCTAATTCCACCCATACTATCATTTGCAGACAAAATGCATGACCATTAGAGGGCCTATGAGGTGGTTTGAGGTGTCAGTCATGGACATGAGCCCATAAAGATTTATTTAAGGTAAAAAGGCCTTTAATTTATTCCTTGTAAAATGGTCAAGTCCCCAAGACCTATCTTTGAATTTAAAAATTTCCTAATGGTACTCATATCCCATAAAGAGGTAGAAAATCTCCTTTAGAAGGCTTGTGTAGTGGTATCTCTTGAGCCTTAGAGGCGTAATTTAGGGCATAGACCATTTTTATCATCATCAAACCATAGTTATGGAATAAGACTAATTATTGGTACACAAAACCTCATTATGGAACCCATATCCTACTAAAAAACCATATATTACTTATATAAGGAACATGTGGTGGTTCAAGGCCCCTGTAGGGAGTAAAATGGTCCTATATAAGACTATATAACGTCATGGACATGAGCCCATAAAGATTTATTTAAGGTAAAAAGGCCTTTAATTTATTCCTTGTAAAATGGTCAAGTCCCAAGAGCCATCTCTTGTGTGAAAAAATTCCTAATGGTACCTATATCCCATTAAAGAGGAAAATCTCCTTTAGAAGGCTTGTGTAGTGGTATCTCTTGAGCCTTAGAGGCGTAATTTAGGGCATAGACCATTTTTATCATCATCAAACCATAGTTATGGAATAAGACTAATTATTGGTACACAAAACCTCATTATGGAACCCATATCCTACTAAAAAACCATATATTACTTATATAAGGAACATGTGGTGGTTCAAGGCCCCTGTAGGGAGTAAAATGGTCCTATATAAGACTATATAACAGAGTAAGATGATTTTTATTATTAAATGATTATAATATTGATTCAAAATCTTCAACCTTACTCAGTCATAGAGGGTGTAAAAAATGTCATGATGCTGTCTTCTATATGGGAGGATCCCCTAGCTCTTACAAGGCTGAAGGATTTCTAGGAAGTGATTATTCTTATCCTACTTGCGTTTCTTTCTTTAGTTGTAACACATGAACAATTTGGGTGGCTTGCTCTTTTTCTTATTATAAATTGCAGTCCATTCTTCTTGCTTCTCTTAGAATTGCGTTGTTGGTTCTTACACCTCTCTATATTATATTTATATTGTGCATTCATATTTTTCTTCTTAGAGGGCCCACACATTATCTAGATATATCTTGGTCTCATCCTCTTCCTTTGCTACACTGGCCAAACTTTCTCTTCCATTTTGTAAGGAGTGATAAGGAGACATCATCATCATGGATGGGGTGTGTGAAGAGGTTAGTATATTCTTATATTAAGTAGGAATATGGTAAATATTGTTTTTTATGGCTTGTTTATTTGAATTTGCATCTTCCTTTGGACCATGTGCTTTCGGGAAAAATACCCTACAGTAGCGGGAATACTGCAACATACCAATGAAAAAATACATAGAACATTCCATACAAAATACCAAACTAAGATATAATAATCAATCAAAGAAATAAATAACTATTGGAAGAAAGAGGAAAATCAACTCACTAGGATCCCGACGTTTGGTGTCATTCCCAATAGGTGGATTCCTTTCTCTCCTTCCCAATCGTCTTTATGCAACCTGCACGAACCTTGAACACACACACATATATATACAAAGAGGTATTTATAATAGTAACTACCCATTAGTTCTATGAAAAATGATAGAAAATATTGAAACAATTAGTATTCTACTGAAATGTATACAAGAGCATTGCAAATATGAATAATTATAATACAATATACTTCAAAGGAATGAGTTTTCTGTATTATTAACGAAAAACAACAAAGTAGTTACAAATTTTACTTATCCAATGCATCATTTCCTTGTTGAAAGAGATCCTATATTCCTCCTCCTTGGCTCCTGCTATAAGGATGTTCTTGACATTGAAGTCACCACATGCCCAAATAGAGTATAAAGAAAAATTCTTGGCAAGATAAGTTTGTGATGAGAGGGGAACTAGAAACAAGGGTCTCCAAGTCAAGAAATCAACAACAATAGAGATATAATGGGCTTATAGACTTGGTGGGGATATCCATATCAATGTTTTAATGAATGTCCAAAGTATCATTACCTTTATCCATGAAGAAAATGCTCCTTTTATGCAATCTCTAGTTGGTTAGAGACAATTGAGTATGGGAAAAAGGATTTAGGAAACTAACCAATCCCGTAACTCATAATTAATTTGGCACAATTATATTTTTATGAGAATTTATAAGCATTTATGCAAGTGTCCCTTCATTATCTCACATGTACACAGGTTTCATAACATTTTCATCATGTACATCCTCCAAAATATTGTTTTTTAGAAGGAATCAAGGAGGTATGGAGAATAGTTATCTGTAAGGAGGAGAAGGATAAGGCCAAAAAGAGAATCAATGCTTCATAGGTGGAATTTGATGCTATAACATATTCCCCCTAATGTGTGAGGTTAGAAGAGAAACTAATGGCCGAAATAGATTATATGTCTTCAAGAGAAGTTAGCCAGGGTTGAAGGTCACCAGAATCCAATCTAAGTATAAAAACCATCACATAAACAAGTAAGAACAACTCAATTCTTGAGGTGGGAATATCCATGCTCAGGTGTGATGATAAGCATGGCCACCAATCAAGTACACTGTGGATCCATGTAATATGTATATATAGTAGTGATCATGGTCACAAAAGAGATACACAATGAATCCATGTCAAACATAGATCATAGCCGTGAAAAAATACAAAATGGATCTATGTCTCATAATCAATGAAGGATATCTGGGGAAAGAGGTGGAAAATTGATCCTTCATGAGTAGCAATGTATGGAGTGTTGCTATCTAATCATAACTAAAGAAACAACATGAAAGAGGTGATGATACTACATTCATGAGGTCAACCAAAATGTTGTGGTATGAGTCTGCACTGTGCGAATAGATGTGTTGGAGTCGAACATAGTGAGACATCGTTTGATTACTGGTCATTGATATATACCATTAAAAAATGTGAGGCAACCCACTGATAATGATAATGGGTGTCAAGGTACCTAGTACAATCTAACAAGTGTGAATAAAGGATCTGATGTCAAACACCTGGTAGAATATACTGATCAGGGGACATTGCTGTATTCCCACTGTCGATAGAAAGGTAACCTGCCATTGATGACTATAATCCACAAAGTACTAAAAATGACCCTAGATCCATGTCCGAGAGAAACATGTGTTGAATTTAATACGAAGATATCTATTGGAAGGAGAGAATTAAGGCATCCCCCATCATCTAGCATGACGAGTAGCATAAGGCCAAATATTTGGAAGGACTTAGATAAAATATTGAAAAGAATAACACGAAGTACATCCCCTATGTGCACTAGATGTAAATAGCACATGAAGAGGACCCTATGAATAATATCCAATAATGAATATTGTCGACAAAGGTGGGGAAACCACCAATGGGGACAAATGGAATCCAAGGTACTACACGAATCCCAATGTCTGAATAATGTTCTTGTCGTCGAACACAAGGGGCACCACTCAGTGAGCGACCAATGATGGAATTTCATCTGTTGAGCGCAAGGTTACCTATCAATGATGTAAATAGGGCCAGGGTGAAACTCTAGGACAAACTCTCAGAGAAATTTGTTGTAGTCGATAAGAGCTTAACCCATCGGCTGGAAGTCAATGCGAACTCTCCATTCTAGTATAAGTATAGGACAAAGATACTTATGATTCTGAGATGGAATTGACACATGATAAGGATGACTTGCAAAGCCAAGAATTTCTATGGAATGGTCGACACATGTTAAACTTCCTCTGAACAAGAACATGACACATTATGTGACTTAGGAAACATGAAATGAAAATGATCATTGACAAAAGTATGTAATGTAGGAGGCAACAAAAAAATCTCCATAGTGACTGGAGGAATAACCATCCAAAGGAGTAAAGACTCGATGTATCTGGATCAATTTCCTAAAGTTGTACTAAACCCAAATTGTTGAGACTTGAATCAAAACTTTGTGCTTTGTTCAGAGGTGACTCGACTACTACCAATACAGATATAGAATAATCAATCCCATGATATTTTTTTTGTTATTTAATTTTTTTGACTTTTTTCATATTGGAATGCCTGAAAAAGAATAAAAGAATGTTATAATACATGAAAGAAACAAGTGTTACAGGTAATCAAAATAGTTCCATGTGCAAGGAACATACTTATGCTCAATGCAAGGAAAGCATGTGTAGGATATGGGCACTTAGGGGAATGTTTCCTCCTAGGGTACACATGTCAAATTGAAACATAAAAATATGAAATGCTAACAACTAATGAGAATGTATAAGGGGGTGGATAAACGAAAGAAATCTGAAGCTGGAATTAGACTCAAACGTGCAAGCAACGAAATGCAATGTAGTATTACAACTTAAAAATTAAATATGGGAGTCCCACGAGTAAAAATATAGAAAAATATATACAAGAACATGAGGCTTTCGATGCAATGTCATGGAGGGACTAACAACACTCTCGAGCCTAATAAAAATGTTAGCATGTGCACCAAAAGGAAAAATATGTGCTAAAATAGGATGCCCATGATGATAGGCTCTACAATGAATTGAATGACACTTAATTTGGCTGGAAGGGCTTGTGTTACCAATACATGTGGTCAACCCTAAGGAATATGTATAACTGGTCACTGATACTGAAAAATTCAAGGTGGAAAATGATCATATTCTATGTTCTAGTGCCGAAAACATTACCTCAGTGATTCAAAAAAATGGATTTAGCGGGTAGAAATATACTATTTCGATCACCTTTCCTGCAAAATCTCAACTCAAATGGTCATTCTATCCTAAAAATATGGTCTATTAGGCGATATAATAACTAAAAATGGAAAAAATTATATAAAAGTGGATTAGAAATTCTATATAAAATAGAAAAATTACCCCAAAATCATTTCATTTGAGTTTTTTTTACCAAATTTAGTAAAAAGAAAGGAGAAGATTTCAAACTTCCAATGATCACAATGGGAGAAACGATCATCGTAATTCATTGCCGTCAGGACCAGGTAGACAAACTCTAACCCTTCTTCCTTTTTATTCAAGGATTTTTTAATTTCCTACAATTTTATTTAGATTTTCCATTTTGAAAAAAGGTGGGAATATATGTGCCTCTGCTTGGTACGACCTGCATATATCCTGTCATATACACGGGGGACCTTAACTCCAACTTCATATGTACACACTTGTTTCCAAAGGAACCCACGTACATGTCTGTGAGAAAGGAAAAACTTACAAAAAATATGATTTTTTCCTTACATGATTTGAAAGATGGTTATTGAGTGGCATGGGAGAGAGCATGAGGATGGTGACCAAGATGTTTGGGATCATCGATATATTCTAGAATCTCTTCAATATTATGGCTTAAGAAAATATTATGAGTGTTCCAACATGCGGGGATAAAGGAGATTGTTATAGTTACTGATTGGATACTAAAATCCAGAGGCCGACGCCTTCATGCTGGATGGTCAATCCTTGACCATCAAAGTCGAGGACATACACTTTATTACTAGTTTATCCCATAGAGGAGATGTGGTAAATATATAAACTAAAGGTTGTATAGGGATGCATATAGAGGGATACATTACAAAGTATTGTTCACTTGGTACACAACATCTCATGAGTCAGATCCCAATATGTAACATANTTATTACTAGTTTATCCCATAGAGGAGATGTGGTAAATATATAAACTAAAGGTTGTATAGGGATGCATATAGAGGGATACATTACAAAGTATTGTTCACTTGGTACACAACATCTCATGAGTCAGATCCCAATATGTAACATATAATACTTGTGTCTAAAGGTGATCCTTTAGAATATCACCCAGATTATAGGGTCTGTTTCATTACACCAGGCCTCTCGACCAAAAATATTGTATGTAGTAGAGTGTCTTCGTCTAATTATTTATGACTGGAGTACCTCTTTATTGCAGAATATGAAATCACAATTGATTGACTGCAAGACTGGAAATATGTCATTTTTTGGATATGAAAGCATCTTGTGCTCATTATTTTTTGAGAGAGTTCTCGCACTTATCCTGAAAGTATTCATGCCACCACAATGACTTAGAGAACAATGTTTACTAGATGTTCCATGATCCCTACAAGTGTCTTTTAGTACTTAATAATTTGGATTTTATCCTTGGACCAAGGATAGTGCCTCAAGAACCATATCTAGTGTGAAAAACCCTTTAATGGTTACCATATGACCCTAGTCAAAGATAGGATAGCTATACTTGGTGAAAAAATCCTCCTACTAGCACCTACGTCTGACGTGTTTCCCAAAGATCCCCTCTAAATGCTGTGTGTGTTGGTTCAAGACCTTTTCCATGGACCATGGTCTCTAGAAGTGTAATTTAGGTTATAAGGCCCCTTTTTTCATCTCTCAACCATAATGAATGCCCTAATATCGATCCCTAATGATGGAAGGATCCCATTGGCATCCATATCGTACTTGGATAGCAATTACATATTTTAAAGGACCTATGTGGTGTTTTAAAGACATATTAATGGATAAAATCCATAAAATCCTTCATGAGGGCTTAAGGCCCTTTATTTACTCCATTAACCATCATCAAGACCCTAAGACCCAATCCTTGTGAACCAAACCTTCTAATGGTACCCATATCCCAATTAGTGGCCAAAGATCCCTTTAAAAGAGACTATGTGGTGGTTCAAGTAATTTTTCATTGGTCATGAGTATAGAAATATTTAGTTAGGCCCTAAGACCTTTTMTTTTCTCCCATGATCATGATTAGGGCCATAMACACATRTTTCTTTTTTGAAACCTTCTAATGGCACTCATATCTGATTAGGAGGTTAAAGACTTATTATAAAGGGAATATCTTGCTATTTCAAGGCCTCATTAATAACTTACAAGCCTATCTAGAAGATAAATTTAGGCCTAAGGCCCTTTTCTTCCTCCATAAACAATGGTCAAGGCCTAGTGATCTATTCTTGGTGTGCAAAGTATCTTAATGATGGTCATGTCCCAGTAAGAGGCCAAAGATCCCCTTGAAAGGGGAAATGATGTTGTTTGATCCCTATTCCATGGGTTAGAGCCCTACAAAATTCATTTAGCACCGAAGACTATTTATTGCATCACCTAACCATGTTTAAGTCTTGGGATCTATACCTTATGTTCACAATATTCAAATGGTACTCATATCCTACTCATAGGACAAAGGCCCCCTTTAGAAGGTCTACATGGTGGTATGTGGATTTATTTATGTCTCACAATAATATAAGATCTATTTAGGTATTAAGGACCTTATTTTCTTATCCTAGCCATGATAAGGGACTTGAGACCCTTTGTTAATATACAAAAAATATTAATGGCATCCATAGATTCCCTCTTGTAGGATAAATATCCCCTTTAAAGGGAGTATGTTTTGGTTTAAGGCCTTATACTTGTATATTATTTGAAAAATATTCATTTAGGAACTAATTTCCTTCCATTTATTCCCCAACCATGATCAAGTCCATGATATATATACCTAGTGCATACAAAATCATAATCACACCCATATCCTACTCAAAGGATAATGATCTCCTATAGAGGGAATGGTCTATAGTTTGTGGACTTGTTCATGGCCCTTGAGAATTGACACGTTCATCTAGAGAAAAAATTACTTGTTTTTCTCTTGTGATAATGGTTAAGGCCTTCATATTGATCCCTAGTGTGAAAAACCCCATAATGGCATCCATATTCCACATGGAGGCCAAATATCACTTCTAGATGGTTCAGTTGTGGTTGGAGGTCATGTTAATGGCTCAATAACCCTAGAGATACATTGATATAATATTGCCATTATTTTCATCCTCAACCATATTCATAATCCCAAGACCCATCCTTGGAGTGTAGAACCTCCTAATGGCACCCATACCATATTTAGAGGTCAATGTTCCTCTTTAATTAGCTAGTGTTTTGGTTTGAGGCCTTGTTCATGGATTGTGAGCCATAAAATATTCATTTAGAGAATATATAATTCCCTTATTTTAATCATCCCATAATGAACAAGTCATTAAGACTCATACATAATCTAAAAAACCTCCCAAGGCCACCCATGTTGTCATTTTCATACAAAATGCATGAGCATTGGGAGGCCTATGAGGTTGTTTGAGGTCTCGATCATGTACATGATACCATGAAGCTTGATTGAGGGTCCTAGGTCCTTTAATTTATTCCCTATACAATCCAAGACCTATCTATGAATTTATAAACCTCTTAACAATACTCATACCATAGAGAGGTAGAAAATCCCCTTTAGAAGGAATATGTAGTGGTTCAAGGAATTGTTCATATTTCTTAAGCCTTAGAGTCTTCATTTGGGGAATATACCCTTGTTATCATAATTGAACCGTAGTTAGGGCCTAATACCAATTACTAGTACATAAAACCTTTTTATGGAACCCATATTCCATTCAAAAACCATGTATTACTTCTATAGGGAACATGTGGTGGTTCAGTGCCTCTTTAGGGAGTAAAAGTTATATGAAAATAGAAGGCTGACTTGTTATGCTATGCAAGCACCCGCTACTTCATTAAAATAAACTTTACAAGACCTTGCTTCATGTGTATAAATATGCAATATAAACTTATGTGTTAAGTTCATGCTTCTTCCTTTAAATGCTTATGTATGAGGAAATGTTCTTTTAAATGGTTATATATGTACTTGCAATAAATAAACAACAACACAACTTACATCAAACAAACCATCAAACTCAGAACAATCACAACATGATAAAGGAGTTCACCCCCCTCCGGGCTACATCTCCTTGAGCCTCCATCAATGGACTTGGCTCTCTGGGATTAATTAGTCAAAAGTTCTTTTACAATCTTCTGCTAAACTCCAATGGAAAAATAGACTGTACCATTGAGATCAGAACACATAAAAACCCCAAAAATGACTAATAGAACTCTGCAAACGGATCATGGCTCATCCGGGCATGACCTCTTCTACATGTGGACATAAGCTTCCCTGAGCTTCTCTTTGGAAAAAACACCTGTAAAAGTCCTCAACAACCTCTGAAACCTGTCCCAATGTGTTTAGAGCATATCAATTAGCCAAAAATGATTATTCAATCACAGAAAACAAACATAGGCTCACCAAACCATGTCCTCCATCAAAGAGGGCTTCAAACTCTCTAGAGCTTGCTGAAACTTCAATGGTGAAAACATTGCAGAAGAAGTCTTCAAATGGACTTGAAAATAGTACCAATGGATCCAACATGTCCAAAAACCCCTAGCTGGGCTTTTATGGCACCTCAATCGGCCAAACGATGAAGAAGTTAGGCCTCCTTCATTTTCCTCCTTCAAGCTTTGCTGGAACTGGTTCTACAAAACGCACCTCTGTGTGCATGAACCAGGAACACGCTCCCAAAANTGATGGATTTTTTGGAAGTGATTCTTCTTGTCCTACTTGTATTTTTTTCTTTCCTTGTATTACATGAACATTTGGGGTGGCTTGATCTTTTTATTATTATAAATTTTAGTCCATTCTTCTTTCTTCTCTTAGAACAATGTTGTTGGTTCTTACACCTCACAATATTATATTTATATTGTGCATTCATCTTTTTATTCTTATAAGTAAAACACATTATCTAGAGATATATTTGTCTCATCCTCTTCCTTTGATACACTGTCCAAACTTACTCTTCCATTTTCTAAGGAGTGATAAGGATACATCATCATCATCATTGATAGAGTGTGTGAAGAGGTTAGTATATTCTTATATTAAGTAGGAAAAGGGTGAATATTCTTTCCTATGTCTTGTTTCTTTGAATATGCATCTTCCTTTGGACCATGTAACAATGATACTTCTTATGTTTATTGGTGTAGAGATTGTAGTATTGATTTAACAAAAGAAGGCATGCATTGTGGACCTTCCATAGTCATGTGAGATCTCTAATCCTTTCCTTTACTCAATGATTCTAGTAAATGGATTTCATTTGGGGCATATTTGGGTATAGGGGCATAGTCACTAGAATTCCTTTGCTAAATATACGGTGTTCTTCCATTTCTCCCACCCGATAATAAGGATTTTTCAACAATTCCTAAGAGGCTGATCTTCATTTTTTGATTTGTTGGGCATTGGGTTCAACGCTTTCCGCGAGTTTCACGACATGGGTTAACCCCCTCCTATGGATCCTAACTCTGGAGATTGTGGTGGAGATTAATGTATGTAGGTTTTTCTCTAATGAAAATCAAAGTCCAAAAAATGGTATCATAGCAACAGGTCTCGAGTTCAAAACTCGCTCGACACACGTGGGGGGGATATTGTTGGACATTGGGTTCAATGCTTCCTGTGAGGTTCATGACATGGGTTAACCCCCTCTCGTGGATCCTAACTCTGGTGATTATGGAGGAGATTAATTCCTGTGGGTTTTGGTCTAATGACAATCGAAGTCCAATAGAATTTTATGTAGTGGTCTAGAGTGTATCCAATTTAAAAGCATGCCCTATAGGATAAGGAAAACTGCTTCTAATCAAGAAGTTATGTCTATGTGTATTATTTTACAATCTTAATTTGTGTTAGGTTTCCTTTATTGAAATCTATATCCACAAAAAAATGAGTGAATGTCGTGATATGTATTCATTGTATGTCAATGTCATTCAAGTGGAATATTCACATCATGTTTCTAGTCACTTTTATGGAATCAAACCCCTAGTATATAAGGGTTGAGAATACTTACATGAACTAGAGTATATGAAGCATGATCGAAACAAGGGTCGATATTTTGGGTCTAGAGATTCATTCAAAATGCAAATTTTCCCTAAAACCAAGGACCTGAGTTGAGAATGAGGTATTGTTAAGTCCCTCAACTCTAAGACTTGGGGTACTCATAATTTGTTTTTGGTTAAGCCTCATCGATTGAGTTTTTCTACACTTGTATCTTATTCTTTTAATTTCATGAGTTCTCTAAGATTATTTTAAACTCCTAATTGTCTTTATAATTTTAAGTGTTCTTGGATGGTAATATATTTATTTGATGGATTGTTGACTTTTAATACACTCTTTTTGCACATTGTTTGATTCTTTACAACAACGAATTTTTTAATTTACTTAATGCGTCATTGGATGAATATGTCTTTCTTATATTCTTCTTGCTTTGTGAAAAAATTAATGGTATTTGTGATTTATTATGTCTCATTATTAATTGGTTGCAACTTATGGTTGAAGTTGATCTAATATGGTTGAAAGTTAAAATTCTACTGAGTGCATACAATATCTAAGTTTTTTCATCAAGATATTGATGAAGGAAGAGTAAAATAAAGCCATGAAGATATTATTCACTCAATCAATAGTAAGAGGTATGAGAATTCAAGGAAATTAGGAATGAGTAAATATGCTCATTATAAGGACACAATGATCCAGGAGGATCTCCACACAAAGAATTAACTTCATGGAGAAAATAATTAAACTTTGCACACCATGGAGAAAAATCATTAACTTTGCAGACAATGGAGAAAAATTCATTAAAATGATAATTAATGATAAGTGGAAAATAATAACTAATTAATCATGAATGATTTAATTGTAATAAATGATTAATACTTGAATAAAGTTGGAATATCTCACGCATTATTCATTTAATTGTAAAAATGAGAAATTAGTTATGAGAATCCAACTCACAAATTAGTTCCCTAATTTTAAGGGGAAAAAAAAGAATACATAGAGTGAGAGGAAATGGAATGTATTATTTGTAAAAATGGGAAATTAATTTTATGTGGGAATCCAACTCACAAATTAGTTTCCTAATTTTAAGAGGAAATTAGTTTCCTAGTCTTAAGGAGGAAGTTAAGGGTCTCATGAGTTGGTTTGGACTCTTCCTCACTTTATTACAAGTGGATTCCTAGTCTCAATGAGGAAGTTAAAGGTCTTTCTCATTTTTGTCCTTGGGTAGGTACTAGATCCTAAATTCATGGATCTTGTCGTTTTGGATCATGGAGCTAGGAAAAATGATTTAAACCCCTTTATTGGGATAAATGGAAAAGAAGGATTTTGGAGGCCCTTTGAAGCTCTTTTGGAGAGCTCTTTGAGGAGAGAATCAAGCAATCATGATTTTAATTTGTAAGCCCCTTAATTGGGAGAGTTGAGCCCCTTATTCAGAGAGTATGTGAGCCTCTACATTGGGAGAATTATTCCCCACATTGGGAGAGCCTTGTTGCCCCTTCATTTGGGAGAATATGTATCCCTTTTGTGTTGAAGAGAGTTAGCTCCACATTGGGATAAGCAATGCCAAGTGATTCGTATTCCAAGTGGATCCGAAGACGTAGCCATAAGGTTCTAGTGAATTTTGTTAACAACTAGGTGATCTCTTCCTCTTATGTGATTGTTTCATGTTTCTTATGAATATATCTTTATTTCCACAATTATGATTATTAAATGCATATTGTAATTGCTTATGAGACTAACAACTCATGCACCTAGTTTATATTCAATTTGGATTCAATCCTTTATAAGCACTTCATTTTTCACCTTTTATGCAATCAAGCTCAATTAAAACGATATTATCACTGATCCTTTCATTAAGTGAGCCTAGAACTAGATCAAGTTTGGTATCAAGGTCACCCCAGATTCAGATCAAGTGGTATCAGAGCAGGATTGACAAGAATTGCAGGAGTTGAAGAAAACATGGGAAAAGCATTGAAGAATGCATGGCTTCGTGAACTTGAAGAAATCAACCAGACCATCCAAGAAGAGAATGTTGAATTGAGGAGGTTTCTTCAAGAGATCGAAGAAGAAAAGAGCAAACTACGATTGAAAATACAAGCTATGGAGGAGAAAGTTGGAGAATTATCCACGACATATTCAACAAAGAGTCCATCTTGTGGCCATGGCAGGTATACTAGTTATGGTTCTTTTCATGATGATGTTGATAGCTGCACATATTGTTAGATGATAGTAGATGCTCTCCAAACACTAGGGAACCAAGGTAGTTTCCTAGAAGCCTCATATACAACTTCATTCAACCAGAAGGAGTAGTTGGCCACACCTCAGGAAGATGACCAAGTGCCACAGACATGAATGGAGGTAAGGAATTAGATTGAATTTCCTTAGGAAGATGGGGTATAAAGGAGGAGGTCTTGGTATAAATGGCCAAGGTATCATTCAATCACTAGAGGTTGAAAGAAGGCCCCAATTTTTAGGATTGGGGTATGGTGAAGGAGAGATGGACATGAAGTCACACAACTATTGCACTGACTGTTGTATACGAGGACATTGGATCGAGAAATGTTGGATGCTCCATCCTGAAATTGGTCCAAAGAAGGGCAAACAAGATATGCAGGAAGACAGAGAGAAAGAGGATCATGCTGGTAGATCGCCGAAGCAGAAGGACAAAAAAGAAGGCCCATTAATTTGGAAAAATATGAAATGGGTAGCCGAATGAACCATGGGGCTCCAAAATAGCTCAAAAATCAAAGTGCTTAGAATTTGAACAAACCACCAACAAGTCGAAGAGCTCGTTGACAAATTTCTGATAGTGCAAATGAATCGTCAAACAAAGTTTCGATGACAAATTTATGGTTATATGACATTTTTGACAAACATGTGAAACTTGCGAAATCTATACAGTGTTGCCATCAGCATGCTAATGTGGAAACACAAGAGGGTGTCACGTTTCATTTGTATAGGATGATGTGACAATGACTGTATGATGATGTGGCATGCTGAATGGGCCAATGATGTGGCATCTGTACAGGTTGATGGGGTGTTGATCATATGATGACATGGCCAGCTGACTAGGTCGATAACGTGGCATCCATACAATGTGACGTGGCATACTGACTGATTCGATGATGTGGCATGTTGTACAATTGATGTGGAAGATCCATAAAAATGATGTGGCATTCATATAGGATAACATGGCTTTTATCATGCAATTGACATGACAATTTAATGGGTTGATGATGTGGAATCCGTGTAGGATGACATGGCACTGACCATCCAATGATGTGGCCTGCTAGTTGGGACGATGACATGGCAACTGACTAGGTCGATGCCACGACATCATGACGTCAGCAGGGTGACATGGAAACACCCGAGGCCACCACATGTCAACAATGAATGACATTTTTGACCGCCACTTGGGACAATAAAAAGTGTTTTGTGGCATCCCTAGGAAACATCACATGGCACCACCTAGATTCCACCACGTGGCCCACTTGTAACACGACACGTGGAACCATTAAGAGGTAGACACATTAGAGTGATGTCAATAGTTGGGCATGCATTTCGAGGTCCATACAAACACATTTATTGGAGGGTCCGTACAGTATGTTAGCACGCAAATCAAGGAAGAGGGCCAGGGGGTCCAAAAATCACAGTGACAGAATTGGACGAAAGTATAGTCATTTTTGCACGATGTTTTCCAAAACTTCAATGGTGTAGTTTGTTTTGTGATCTGAGTAGATGAATTTGAGGGCTTATGGCTAAATCCCTTTTTTTCCATTAATGATTTGGAACACATTTCGAGGCAGGGAGCCACGAATTGACATTGAAATAATTTGATAAACTTACAATGATTTTTACATGATATTTTTCTAGGAATCCAATGGTGGAGTCCATTTTGTGATCCGAGTAATGGATTTTTCAGGGATTATGGCTAAGCCCATTCTTTCCATTAATGCATGACATGCTTTAGGAGGCAGAGTTGCACCTTTCAGAACATGTCGAGTTTACAGTCAAAAGTTGTAGAATGATGAGATGGACTTGCTGGGGTCGTGTATGCCAAGATTTGAGAAACACTTTGAGCGCCTTGGCACGAAAACCAATGTAATTTTTATGCATTTATGGTTTTTTCCTCTTTTTGAAAATTGCAAGAGGATGAATGTATGTTGC
Source organism: Picea sitchensis (assembly GCA_010110895.2). NCBI lineage: Eukaryota > Viridiplantae > Streptophyta > Pinopsida > Pinales > Pinaceae > Picea > Picea sitchensis. Next base: position 71,085 of record SNQJ01S0051841.1, read on the forward strand.
AGATTCTAGTGATCTTTGAGTTTCACATCAGGGCAACAATATCTAAATTAGTGTAGGAAATTCATTGTTTGAGCCTTACACGCAATCCAAGATGGTGCGATAAAAGTTCATTTTGACATTTCGACCGAAAGTAGTCATGCTTACAGTCAAAAGTATCATAATTGCGAGACGAGTGTGATGATGATGGAATTTGACTTGTTTATTATGTTTAACATGTTTGTAATGGGGGGATTAAAAACTGTAGAGTTTCCCATTGGTGCACATTTGGGGGTATTTTCCTTAATATTAATGATGTAAAAGGTTGTAATTAACCACTCTTGAAAGTGATGATGAAAGTCATCGGCATTTTGTTTTATGTCTAAAACCTTGTAAGCCTTATTGGAAACATTGTAATGGGTCTTATAGCCACTGTTGAGTGAGAAGGAATTGTTTTTCCTAGGCATGTTTTGACAACATTGTAATGGGTCTTGTAGCCAATCTTGAGTGAGAGACATTATTTTTCCTAGGCCTATTTTGGAAATCATTGTAAACTTGTCCATGAGTGTTTATAAACTCCTATAAAGTATGGTATTTATTTGAAGTTGTGATAATGTATTGTCAGTTACTAATTTTCATTGATGCAAGTGTTGACATTGACATCCTCATTCCAAAGTACAAAGGTGAAGGAGAAGAAGGGTGTGTCCTTTCAGAGACATTTGTTACGCAGATCAAGGAATCAACTACATAATTTTCATTGATGCAAGTGTTGGCATCAACATCCTCATTCCAAAGTATACAGGTGAAGGAGAAGAAGGGTGTAGCCTGTCAGAGACATTTTTTATGCAGATCGAGCAGTGGGGGAGTTCAACATGGAGTGTAAGACTCTTCCTAGAAGCCGGTTGTGGACATTCATGTTTTCTCTCTATACTCTTGGAGGACCAAAAGTTGTTTTTGTGGGGAGGTGTGATCCAAGAGGATCTCCACACAAAGAATTAAGTTCATGGAGAAAAACATTAAACTTTGCACACCATGGAAAAAAACCATTAATTGTGCACACCATGGAGAAAAATTCATTAAAATCCTAATTAATGATAAGTGGCAAAGAATAATTAATTAATCATGAATGATTTAATTGTAATAAATGATTAATACTTGAAGTGAGTTGGAAAATCTCATGTATTATTAATTTAATTGTAAAAATGGAAAATTAGTTGTGAGAATCCAACTCACAAATTAGTTCCCTAATTTTAAGGGGGAAAAAAGGAATAATTGGAGTGAATGGAAATCTCATGTTTTATTTGTAAAAATGGGAAATTAGTTTTATGTGAGAATCCAACTCACAAATTAGTTTCCTAATTTTAAGAGGAAATTAGTTTCCGAGTCTTAAGGAGAAAGTTAAGGGTCTCATGATTTGGTTTGGACTCTTCCTCACTTTATTACAAGTGGATTCCTAGTCTCAAGGAGGAAGTTAAGGGTATTCCTCATTTTTTTCCTTGGGTAGGTACTAGTTCCTAAATTCATGGATCTTGTATTTTTGGATCATCGAGCCAGGAAAAATTATTTAAAATCCTTTATTGGCAGAAATTGAAAATAAGGATTTTGGAGGCCCTTTGAGGCTCTTTTGGAGAGCTATTTGAGGAGAGAATCCATAAATCATGCTTGTAATTTGTAAGCCCCTTAAATTTGAGAGTTGAGGCCCTTATTGGGAGAGTATGTGAGCCTCTACGTTGGGAGAATTATGCCCCACATTGGGAGAGCCTTGTTTCCCCTTCATTTGGGAGAATATGTAGCCCTTTTTTGTAAAGGTGAGTCATCCCCACATTAGGAGAAGCAATGAAAAACGATTTGTATTCCAAGAAGATCCAAAGACATAGCTAGAAGGTTTTGGTGAACTCCATTAACAACTCGATGATCTCTTCCTCTTATGCGATTGTTTCATGTTTCTTATGCATGTATTTATTTCCGCAATTACGATTATTAAATGCATATTGTAATGGATTATTAGACTAACAACTCATGCACCAAGTTTATATTCAATTTGGATTCAAGCATTTATAAGCACTTCAATTTTCACCTTTTATGCAATCAAGTTCAATTAAAACGATCTTATAACTGATCCTTTCATTAAGTGAACCTAGAACCATATCAAGTTTGGTATCAATGTCACCCCAGATTTAGATTACATAAGCTTAATGGTGCTTTTTATTCACATAGGTATGCAAGTGCTTGGGATAGTTCAATATGAAAGGAGATACTAAAATAAGAACAAGTAATACATGTGAGAATTTAGCAGATGGAATTATTAGTACATGGAAAGAGATATATAATGTAAGTGAATTTCACAAGTTATTTTTTGAAGATTATCTAATATTATCAAGCATAGTGGGGATGTGTAATGTACTTAGATAGAAAAATAGTGATAATTGAGTAATTATTTAAGAAATATAAACTGTAGATAGGTAAATAAGAGAGATACCTAAGTACACAATTTTTAGAATAACGAGAGGACATAATGAAGTACACTTGGTAAAAAATTCAGGTTCTTGGTCATTTTACTTTCAGAGGTACATCCTATGGAAGTTATGGATTTTTACCAGCCCTGAAATTAGTTTCAAATGAATACTTTTGGGAATTTGTCTATAACTTTTGTTTGGTGACGTCTCAAACTGTGAAACTTTTGGGAGCTTGAGGATACATAGAAAGGTTCTTTTCATAAAAATTTAGGTTTTGGATCATATTAATTTATGAGATATGGATGAGATATGGACTATGGGAAGTATGAGTATTTGAATAGTCCTCAAACTAGCCTCAAATAGGTTTTCGTGGTATAAGTGAAATATATAATTCTTGGAAGTTGCAAATTAAGTGTAATGAGTTATGTTGGAAAGGATACAAAAAATATTATTTCAGGTAAAAAATTTAGAATCAGATATTAAACATTGAACATGTGGCATGCGATACAAGTGCATTATCTAGAAAGGTCCAAGAATCAACAAGGTTTGGAAAAGTTATCATAACTTTCCCTTGGCTTATCAAATTTTGGTCAGGCTTGTGATATTGTAGAGAAGACATATCACATTACTATAAGATGAAATTTTAGATTCAGAAGGGAAGAAATTTTGAAGATACATCAAAAGGAATGTATACTAGAAAGAAAGACTCCAAATTATGTTTTTCAAAGGTATGTTCACTTAAAACTATCATAAATTTTGATTGATGTGTTTTATTGAGGTGATTCATAAGCCATTAGAAAGAAAAAAACATAAAATATTATAATTTAAAAAGGATTATAACTATTTGAGATCATTTTTTGTAATATATTGAGGTTTGGAATTGAGAGTTTTGGTTAGACCACAATTAATAATTGACTCCATGTCACATGTTTTATGGATATGAACATAAATATGAAATCAATCCGATGGAATGGTTGAGGATGGTAAATAAAACCAATTTGAGTCCTCTTTTTGAAAGTACTCATTTTTATGGTGAATCCTGAGAGTGGTGTATGGGTATCGATAAAGATACTAGAAAAAATATAACATGGGAATTATTTGAAGAATTGTTCTCAAACAAATGGACCAAGGACTAAAAAATGGAAGAGATGCATAAAAATAAAGTGGAATTAAAGGAATCAAAAGAAAAAAGTCTCCAAATTGCAAAAGGATAATGAAGAACTAAGAAAATATATTATTAAGAAAAATGATGAGTTTTCCAAGCTACAATCCCTTAATAAATAAATCATTAAGGAGGATAAAAACTTAAAGAAAGAAAAGACTAGAAAAACAAAGTGGGAAAATGATGATTCAAGGGAAGAATTGCAAAATAAAGATGAATAAATCAAAATGTTATGCAAGCACAACCAATAAATTCTTAATTATGTTAATAAGGTGAAAAGGAAATTACAAGAGT
>SNQJ01S0051842.1:21342-32817 GCA_010110895.2 Picea sitchensis
GTGTTGCATAACTGCCTCATGGATTCAGGGGCTTCCCATAACCTTAAGCCAAAAATAGTCATGGAAGAATTGGGACTGGAGGTGACAAGAAATTATCATTATTTATATTCTTTCGATTCAAGGAGAGTGCAATGTCTAGGAGTCATCAAAGACCTGGTGGTTTCCCTGTTTCAGCTGCCCATGAAAAGTTTGGTCATGGATATTGTGGTAGCCGACGTTCCCCCCAAATTTGGTATGCTAATGTCCAGATCGTGGATTAAAAATCGTGGAGGGACACTACAGATGGATCTCACATATGCCACCATTCCGGTCTTCGGAGGGGAACAAAGGAGATTATATAGAGAAGCCCAGCTAGCCTACATTGTCAGTGATGAAGCAGACCCTACCAATCACCCCATCTTTGCACTTGACACCGACTTGGGGTCTAGTTTGCTGCCGCTTACCGATGCCCCTGAAAGCTCTTTACTAATCAGAAAACATCCCAGCCCTGATCATCCAATTTCCCCTCAAAGCTCCTCTGTGTGGAAGATGTTTTTTGACGGAGCTTCTTCTAGCGAGGGCACTGGCGCTGGAGTGGTTTTCATATCACCTTGTCAAGAAGTCGTGTCCCTGTCATACAATCTGGAATTCGAATCCACCAACAACGTGGTAGAGTATGAAGCTCTTGTTCTGGGTATGAGGGCCGCAAAGGAAATGGGAATTAAAGAGATAGCAATATTCGGAGATGCTGAGTTGATTATTCAGCAGGTAAGGAATGCTTATTGTGCCCATAATCCCCGGCTCAGAAATTATCGGAATGAAGTATGGGACCTTACTGATAATTTCTTCTTGGATTTTAACATTTCTTTCATTCCAAGGGGAGAAAATACTTTGGCCTATTCTTTAGCTATCTCAGCTAGTTTTCTCAAAATTCCTATGCTGCCTATGGTAAAAAATGATGTTGATATAAGATATAGGCCCTCGGTGCCGGACAATGTCAAGCATTGGAAGCTGTTCGAGGATGATTCTTAACTCGAAAGGTTTCTCCAATCAGTTGACGAATTTTTTGCGTTGCATATTGACCAGGATCCCGACCTGGAAGGTGACCCTCGTCCTGAGAGGTTTTTAAATAAAATCGCTAATCATCAGATCATTCAGCTGCCCAAAAATCACATTCTGAGAGGACTTGTCCCTTTAGAAAGATTGTTTGATGGGAATGATGTGCCAGTGAAGGGCAAGGTCTCAAATGAAGATGCCGATACAACCAAATGCAACATTGGTTCACATGAAGAGCCTAGATTCGTCAAATTGTCAAGAAGTTTGACCAGGGAATAGAGGGATGAATATACGCAGTTGTTGCGAGAGTTCGCCGATGTGTTTGCATGGACATACGAAGACCTCAAGACGTATGACACATCTGTCATCGAGCACAAAATCTCGTTGAAGGAAGAGGCTAGGCCATTCAGGCAGAAGCTAAGACAGATAAATCCCATGTTGCTTCCCGTCATGGAGAAGGAAGTAAAAAAGTTGTTGGATGCACGAATCATTGTCCCCTTGAGATATTCCGAGTGGGTGGCCAACTTGGTCCCAGTAAGGAAGAAAAGCGGAGAAATCAAGCTTTGTGTCAATTTCAGGAACCTGAACAGAAGCTCAAAGAAAGACAATTACCCCCTACTTAAGATGGAACATATATTGTAGAGGGTAACTGGTGCATCCAGGATATCCATGATCAATGGGTTTTCTGGCTATAATCAGATATCGGTCATGCCTGAGGATAGGGAGAAGACAGCCTTCACCACTCCTTGGGGCACATTCATGTATACCAAAATGCCATTTGGGTTGATGAATGCAGGAGCAACATTTAAGCGAGCCATGGATATAGCCTTCATCGGAGAAAAAGACCAGTTCATAGTGGTCTACCTAGATGACATCACGGTCTTCTCCAGGTCTGATAAAGAGCACCGCTGTCACTTAAGGAAAGTTTTCGTGAAGTGTCGAAGATTTGGTCTTTCCCTAAATCCCAAGAAGTCCTTGTTTGCTATGATGGAGGGCAAGCTGCTAGGCCATATAGTATCGGCAGAAGGAGTAAGAATTGATCCCAGCAGAGTGGAGGTGATTCAAACCCTGTCACTTCCCAGGTCTAAAAAAGAGGTCCAGGCATTTCTAGGAAAGATTAACTTCCTGAGGAGGTTCGTCTCAAATTTTGTTGAACTGGTAAAACACATCACATCAATGCTCAGAAAGGGAAACGAAGTGAGATGGACCGTTGAGCCTCGGGCATCTTTTGACTAAATAAAAAAGGCATTGACTGAGCCGCCTGTGTTAATCAGTCCTGATTATTCCAAAGATTTCCTAATTTTTTCTTTTTCTTCCTGGGATACAGTGGCGGCGGTCTTACTGCAGAAAAATGAGGAAGGGAGTGAGCAGCCTATCGCCTTCTTTAGCAAGGCGTTAAGAGACGCAGAGAGCAGGTATGAAATCATGGAGAAACAGGCCTATGCCTTAGTGAAATCTCTTAAATCCTTCAAAGTCTATGTCTTGCATTCAAAAGTAACAGCATACGTTCCTTCAGCTTCCGTGAAGGACATCCTTGTGCAGCCCGACGTAGACGGGAAAAGAGGCCGATGGATCGCTAAAATTCTGGAATTTGACTTAGAGATAAAACCCACCAAGTTGGTTAAGGGACAAGGTTTAGCCAAGCTACTGGATGAATCCAAATGCGAAGCCTTGGGAGTTATTTTCATCAATACTCGCCCAGGATCTCAGCAAGATGAATCGCCCAGCCGATGCTCTCAAGATGGCTTCAGAATGTGACTGGTATCATGACGTTCTGTATTTTCTGCAGGAGTTGAAGCCCCCCGACGGAATGGGAAAAAGCAAAGCAAGGGCTCTAAAGCTCAAGGCGGTCAGGTATTGCCTCATTGACCAAACCTTGTACTGGAAAGACCCTCTAGGGATGTTTCTGAGATGCCTGAACCCGCAGGAGGCCCAGAGGGTTACGTTTGATTTTCATAGCGGTCTTTGTGGAGGTCATCATTTCTGGAAGACCACAGCCCACAAGATACTCCGAGCTGTGTATTACTGGCCCACTTTATTCCCCGATGTTTGCAGGGAGATCAGAGCTTGCATCAAATGCCAAAAGTTCTCAGGAAAACAACAGCTCAAATCATTGCCATTAAAACCCATAGTAGCTCTAGCACCTTTTCAGCAGTGGGGGTTGGACTTCATTGGAGAAATTTATCCCCCCTCAAGTGGTCAACACAAATGGATTCTGACAGCAACATATTATTTCACCAAGTGGATAGAAGTTGTTCCCACCAGAAGCGCATCACACAAAGTAATTATCAGCTTCCTGGAGGATATCATAGACAGATTTGGCTGTCCCAGCTAGATCGTCACCAATAACGCGGATTCTTTCAAATATGAACCTCTAATTAAGTTCTGTGAGCAGTTCCAGATCTCGCTAATTCACTCCACCCCCTACTATCCCCAGGGCAATGGTTTAGCGGAATCCTCCAACAAAAGCCTGATAAAGATCATCAAAAGATTGTTAGAGGATAACAAAAGAGCCTGGGATTCAAAGTTGAAATTTTCTCTGTGGGTTGATTGTGTCACAATGAAGAAGTCTCTGGGCACTTCGCCATTTCAACTAGTCTACGGAGCAGAGGCGGTTTTCCCTACTCAGCTCGCCTTACCTGTGGTGAAGTTCTTTCAAGACTACGAGGGAGAACCAGATCATATGATCAGAAGAATTCACCAGATAGTGGAAGTACAGTAGATCAGAGAACAAGTGAGGGACACAGCTTACAGTCATCAGCAGAAGATCAAGCAAGCTTTTGACAGGAAGGTCAAGAAAAAGGAGTTCGAGATCGAGGATTTGGTATTTAAGTGGGACGCACCCAGACAGGATAAAGGCAAGCACAACAAGTTCGACGCCCTCTGGGTCGGCCCCTTCAAAATCTCTGAGATTTTCTCCAACAACATATACGGCTTGCAGGATCTGGAGGGTGAAGAGGTTTTCAACAGCCTAGTGAATGGGCATTTTCTGAAAAAATGTTTTATTTAAGCCTTAGACGGCTCCTCTGTTTGTAAATATTGTCCTTTTTACCTTTGTGTATTTTCTTTTTACATGTTTCAGCTTAATGGGTGACTCCATAGCCCAATAGCAAGGCACTAAAGCTGTGGAAGGAGTTCTTAGAGCATCGCAGGGACGACTCTATCCCCCATGGAGCCTAATGTTAGCGATATTTCTTGTCTCGGGATTAGGCGTACCCAGGTCTGTATTTTGCACAGGAAGCACCCGAGCATAGCATGAGAGAATCCCATTTTTTCGCAGTAAGTCAAGCGAGCGGGCGAATTTTTGCCATCGGCGGCCGAGATCCATCCATAGAAGTGGATCGATGGCCATCGGGTTTTCGGGGCTGACCAGTTGCCCATTGTTTAGCAAGGGGAAGCGCCATAAGTCAAAACGGATCTGGACCGTCCGATCTCATTGGGACAGGTGGCAAGCCTGTCGGCATATCGCATATCAGGGTTTCGAGGAGCAGGCACCCCTCGTTTCATGCATTTCTAAACCCCGAACCCTGAATTTCCGATAGCGCTCAGGATCAAGCCCATGGTTCTGGCGCCTGGTCATAAGAAAACAAGCCCGGAGGAGGGGCGTTTATGTTTGTCATTTGGCCACTCGGGCCCCGAAGCGTCGAGCTAAATCTCAAAAGGAAGGCATTGTGATGCTCCAGATTTCGATTCGACGTGAGCTAAATCCCAGTACCTGCTGGAGATTATTGAAGAAAAGAGAGGGTGGCTCAAACCTCACCTCGCTCATTTATTGCAGAGTATGGAGGTCCCGACCGAAAGTCTGCCCGAGAGGGTCCCCTGTACCATTTCTCCTCAGGGAAGCCACGCCGAGTCTTCAACTCGCCAGAAGAACCTGCACACACCAAGTCAATATTCAAAGGGTTCAGCTACCTCTGGCGCGGGCCATGCCGAATTAAGGTAGCGTATGACAGAGAAATGCAGGCCAGATTTGATTGAGGCGACGCCATCCATTGAAAGTTATGAGACGCCTCTACTGGGCGAAAGGAAGGGAAGAATATATGTAGGCATTTTTGCCATTTTGTAATCATCGATGGTAGAGAAGAGCTCCCTACTGTAAAGTTTTAACTGATATTCTAGTTAGCAGGTTATGCATCTGTATATGAGATATCTTGTTTTATGACAGACAGTTTTTCGTACTCCATCTAATTTTCGTCTCATGCTTTGAGAGTTTGTGATTGACTGATTCGCGCGAGTTATTGCAGTCATGTTATGATAAAAGATTTATTGTTGCATTATTGCATTATATAGCTTTGCGTTTGAATGTAAGATGATATTGCATTTGGACGTCTTCTTCCTCAGCCTGTTAGAAACCTGATGTTAATAACAGACCTCTGCTTTCCTCTTATATAAGTCTTCCACCTGTTCACCCTTTACTACAGCTCATTGTCTGAAGTTTATATAAGACCTCACTCACCTATGCATGCCTGGCCTAGTTTTGGAGTTGGAATGATATTGTTTTGAGTTGGCTTCCATTCGGTCATCCCATCTATAAACCACTGTGACATAAAACTGATGGGCGTCGGGCTCTACTCCTGCTAGCAATCCGGGAGTGACTTCCGTCGCCAACAGTGGGCTTCGAAGAGGAAGGGTGTTCTTCAACAATCTGATAAGAAGAAGGAGGGCGTTCTTCAACAACTACAGGAAATTATGGAATGCTAGGGTCTGGTAGAATCTGTACTTCATCAGTCATCGAGGGATGCACAGAATCATCAAGCGGAGTCGATGATTATGCTGTAACTCATGTACATTCCTCCTGTAATGATAAAATGGTAGCCTAAAATTCCTTGCACAAGGTGAAACCTGGAATACGTACCTCCATAAATTCTGGTAGGGTCTGAGTATGAGCAGACTCAAGACACTCTGTGGTAGCATCTGGTACAACCTTGTTAATGCCCCTCTTAGATATTCTTGTAGGCTTAGGTTTGATTTTCTAAGGCGATTCAGTAGCAGTGATAATAGGGGTCTGAACTGTTGTTGCAGCACTAGGAGAGTTGCTTCTGTCAATTATCTTCTAAGATTCTCATCTAGATTGACGTTCGGTTGGCTAAATTGATTCATTGGCAGATGCAGTAGATACTGGAACTACTGTTACAGCAACAGGTGGATTTTGAGTTGTTGTTGGTGCCACAAGAGAAGAAATCAAGGTACTTGCAGTTGCAGTGGATGTTGGAGCTGATATTACAGTGAATCTCTCTAACCTAGTTCTTGTCATGGGTAGTGTAGAGACAGAAGGAAGGAATTTCCTTTTCTTAGCTTCAAGGGTCTGAGGGAGTTCCTGAACCACAGCTATTGCAGTAGAGGGATGAGGCTCATTATTTGGTCCAAGGATTTCGATGTCAACTGCTAGCTCAACCACCACTGAGGGAAGAGGGTTTAACTGTTCGAGTTCAAGAATATCAAGGCATTTCTGAGTGGTGTGAGAGGTGCTTCGGATTTTGTGTTTGGTGTTCGGAGTTGACTTGCGAGGCAGTTACAGTCGGGGTGTTAATTGCTAGTGCAGTCGAGGATATAGGATTTGACTGTTCTGGGTCGGTTGTAACAAAAGGCACAGGAATTGGCTCAGGTAATGGGTCATTAGGAATTCCCATTCCATTATGAATCAACAATCCTATTAGTCTATGATTTGAAAGAAAATTCATGGGGTGCTTGGATTTCTTAACAAATTGAGCCATATTATGCAGGGATTGAAGTAGGTAGTAAGGGTTGTTGATTAGCTTCTGATGTCGCAAATGTGACAGTAGAACAAAATCATAAAAATAAACAACTTGATATCTCCCTTCACATGTAATGTACCTTTTTACGAATTATGATACCTTCCCCCATGGCTCTGGTAAGGAACTAACATCTGCACCATGGCCTTTAGTATGTACTCGCTCATTTCCCATGAGAAAACCCTTCTGTGCATCAGGAATATGTGCTTTCTTGTCAAACCATTTGACTCTTGTGGTTGGCAATCTTGTCACAACCGCTATTCTCTCTTCTGTCACTGGAATCCGCACTCTATGCACCATTGAATAGTCGTCTACGAGATTCTAACAGAACTGTAAGACTTCTGCTTCATTAAACCCCTGCAGCTTCTTAAAATAGGGAATCCAGCCAGCCCATAGAAATATTTGATAAACATCCAGGTGCAGCAGCAATGTATTGAGATTTTCTAGGTCATATCTTACGAGTGTTCCTCCCGTGACGTTGTGTTTGTATTAGACAGTAAATTAGGAGGAGAAATCAACACCTAAACCAGAGACAGAGCAAGTCGATCGTGGATTTTCATGAAGAACGCAGTGTCGCATCAAATAAGTGGGGTTAGAAGGTGGCAGAGGTGAAATATAAAGAAGAATTTTGTGGTTAGGTCGACGTGGATTTTCATTCCCCCCCAACTAATCTTATTGGCTTGCGGTTTAATGGATTAGGACAATCAGCCAGGTTGTCATGAAAGTGTGCTTTCATATCCATATCAATTAGAAACGTAAGATTAGCAGCGTACCTCATAACTTACCACCCGAACTTAGTTGTCAGAGTAACTGCACTATCCAACCGCCATTTGATCAACGCATAGTGGTTGTAATAATGAGAGATGACTCCCAAACGTGAGAAATGACGATATGACAAGTGGAGCATAAGTGGAGTCCTTTCTATGGTCGAACCGTTGAAAAGTTGCGGATGTGGAGTTTAAGTAATGATGAAGCGGCGCTTGTGGGACAGAGAGAGCATAAAGTAATTTTTCAAAAATAGTGGAAATCTTGACAAAACATCAATGTTGTTGTATGTAGAAATGGAAGAAATGATAAGAAGGTGGTGAAGCAGTGTAGAAACTAACCAAAAGGAAAAATAGCAATAGGTGTATCAGCAGATATTTTGGCCGAATTGTGGCACTATGTGTAGCAGTATGTAAATTGGTAAAAAGTGTGTAACAGCATGTAAATCAGCCAAAGGGTGTAACAGCATGGAAATCGGCCAAAAGGGCGTAACAGCATGTAAATCGGCCAAAGGGTGTAACAGCATGTAAATCAGCCCGAACACAGAAATACTTAGTTTTTAGGAAGTTTTTCAGCTTTCAAAAACTAATACTTTGTCATCTTCCGCTGTAATATATCTTGTTTTCTTCAGTTTATCTGCACACAAGCAACTGTCTGATACCTTTCTAGGCTAAATTTATTAGAAAAAAAAAATAGAGAAATCAAAATGCGTGAAGCAAAATCAGAAAATTTCAAATTTGCACAACTTATTTATATACAAAATTTTATTTGAAAACAAAATGTCCTAAAGTTCAGAAGGGGAAGGAGCAGGCTCCGTTCCCTTTAAAAATTGGTAATCTGTATCAGCGGTACATCTCAATTTAAATTCTTCCTTGGAAAGTGGACGCTGATACAGGTGTAAGCGATGACCATTTTCATATAATTGTGTATTGGATCCGTCTATAGTAATTAACTTGACTGTCCCATTGGGAAAAATAGTGTCTATCTCGTAAGGTCCAAGCCATCGTGTACGTAGCTTACCCTGAAATTATTTAAAGCGTGAATCATACAAGAGAGCCCAATCCCGTTTTTGGAATAATTTCTTCTTGATGACTCGGTCATGCTATTTTCTTCTCTGTTGTTGAATCACTGTGGTTTGATTAATAGCGTCCAAACGCTTTTCATTAAGCTCATTGAGTTGCTGCAGTATGGCCTTCTGTGCCATAGTCAAGTCGAGGTTGACTGTTGATGCAGTTCTTAAGGTTTTTAATTTCAAATTTAATGGGAAAACAAGGCTTTTTCAATATACAAGCTCATAAGGAGAAAACCTAGTTGTGTTCCTCCAAGTAGTTCGATAAGCCCATAGAGCTTCATGAAATCTGTAGGACCAATCCCTACAATGTTCTCTCACTGTCTTAGTAAGAATAGCTTCTATGACTTTGTTGGTACTTTATGCTTGGCCATTACCCTGTGGATGGTATGGAGAAGTTGTTCTATGTAAAACATGATATTGACTAAGTAGGGCTTCAAACTTATGTGATGTGAAAGGGGGTCCTCCATCAGTTATTAATTCTCTGGGAATTCCAAACCTAACAAAGATATATTCAAACAAGAATGCTAATACAACTTCTTATGAGGCCCTGATGAGTGCTTTTGCCTCCACCCACTTGGTCATGTAGTCAGTACAGACCAATATATAAACTTTTTGATTAGAAGGTGGGTTAATGGGCCCTACAAAGTTCATGGCCCATCTCTCAAAAGGCTCTAACACTACTTGAGGCTGGAGAGGCATCTCATCCCTATGATTTGGCTGACCCATTCCTTGGCAACTATCACAGGCCTAGACATACTTCTTGGCATCTTGAAATATGGTGGGCCAAAAATAGCTCATCCTTAAAATTTTATGTCCATTCCTTTTATCAACAAAATGACCCCCACAAGGGCCATCATCGCAATCTTTGAGCAGCTCATAAACTTCATCATCCCTCACACATTACCTAATTTCTTGATCCAGGCCTATGTAGAAAAGGTATCCTGCTATCCAACTATATCGAGCACTCTTCTGAATGATTTTCCTTCTTTCTCTTGGGGATAAATGTGGAGGTACCTTCCCTGCAACCAAGTAATTAGCAATGTCGGCATAACAAGGTGAGTGAGAAGATATGACAAACAAATGTTCATTTGGAAAGGAATCATCTAATGGTGAATTATCATCATTTATATGCAGCCTTGAGAGAAAATCAGCAACCACATTTTATTTCCCTAGTCTATCTACTATAGTGATGTCAAATTCTTGAATTAATAACAACCATCTTGTTACTCTGGCATTAGTAATACGTTTATTCATCAGATATTTAATTGTTGTATGATCAGTATGAATAAAGGTAGGATAACCAGTGACATAATGCCTGAACTTATTGATTGCATAAACTACTGCCAAGAATTATCTTTCAGTAACTGTATAATGTAACTCAGTAGGAGCCATGTTCTTGCTGATATAGTAGATAGCATAGGGTTATTTGTCCTCATGTTGCCCTAGTACTATACCAATTGTAGTGTCTGAGGCATCTAAAGAAATGTGAAAAGGAAAATCCCAATTGGGCCTTCTCAAAATGGGAGTTGTGGATAATTTATGTTTCATATCTGTAAAAGACAATTCACAATTGTCAGCCCAATGAAAGTCAACATCTTTTGTTAATAGGAAAAACAAGGGAAAGGCAAGTTTTGAAAACATTCTAATGAATCTCCTGTAATATCCAGCATGCCCTAAAAAACTTCTTACCTCTTTCTGAGTTGTTGGAGTTGGAATGTCCAAAATTACCTAGATTTTGGTTGGGTCTACCTGAATTCCTGCACAAGAAATGAAGTGTCCCAGCACCACACCTTCGCTCATCATCGTATGGCATTTTTTTGTTCTTAAAGAAAGATGAGACTATATACATATTTTGAGAACTTTTTCCAGATTAGTCAAGGCTTGATCAAAATCAATACCATAAGGTGTAAAATCGTCCATGAATATCTCCATACAGTCATTCACCATATCTGAAAAAATACCAATTACAGCTCTCTGGAAAGTGGTTGGTGCATTACACAAGGCAAATGGGAGAACATTGTAGGCAAATGTACCCCAAGGGCTGCTAAAGGTGGTCTTATATTGGTCCTGTGGAGCAATTGTTATCTAGTTATAGCCACTGAATCCATCTAGGAAAGAGAAAAACTTTTTCCCAGCTAGGTTGTCTAGAACCTGATCAATAAATGGTAGAGGAAAATGATCCTTTTGTGTGGCCTTATTTAGGGCTCTATAGTCCACACACACTCTCCACTTACCATTCTTTTTAGGTACAATAACCAACGGTGAAACCCACTTGCTGTCTGACATAGGATAGATGAATCCAACATTGAGAAGTTTCTGGAGTTCCTCTTTAACTATTTCTTTAAGATTAGGGTTCATCCTCCTTTGGGGTTGGAAAATGGGTCGGCATTCTTCCTTGATGTATATATGGTGGGTGCATAATTCAGAAGAAATTCCTTTCCTGTCCATGTAATCCTACGCAAATCGATCTCTTGTTGACATGGAATACGTGTCGACCTTTTATATTGCTTAGTACCCATTTATCTTTGTTGACCTGTCACCCTTCTGAAAAGGCATAGGTGTTAACCTTTTTCTTTTTCTTAATACCCCTTTATATTTGCTAACCTATCAACCATGCTAATGTGGCATAGGTGTCGACCTTATCTTTTTATTAGTACACATTTATCTTTGTTGATGTGTCACCCTTAGATGGCATAGGTTTCAACCTCTTATTTTTCTTAGTACCCTTTTATATTTCCTGAAGTAGAATAGGTGTCAAAATTTTCTTTTTCATAGCACCCCTTATCATTGTTGACGTGTGACCCTCGCTCTTCTGGCATAGGTCTCAAGATTTTCCTTTTCTTACTACCC
>SNQJ01S0051842.1:45789-83103 GCA_010110895.2 Picea sitchensis
AAAATGAAAATGTCTCATTGGTATATATAGGAGACTAGGAGGTATAATTACAACTAATGGCCTAAAGCCGACATAAATAAAATAACATTATTAATATAATATGCCCCAATTAAGGGGTAATGAGCCAATATTAGGGCTTAACAATGTGGCATAGGTTTCAACCTTTTCTTTTTCTTAGTACCCCTTTATCATTGTTGACATGTGACCCTTGCTCATGTGGCATAGGTGTCAAGATTTTCCTTATATTACTACCCCTATATCTTTGTTGACATGTCACCATTGTTGATGTGGATGATGTGTCGACCTTTTATTTTCTTAGTACCCCTTTATCTTTGATGACATATCACCCTTATGACAAGGTATAGGTGTTAACGTTTTCTTTTTCTTAGTACCCCTTTATCTTTGCTAACCTGTCACCCATGCTAATGCGGCATTGGTGTAGACCTCCTATTTTTCTCAGTACCCCATTTCTCTTTCAAGACATGTCACCTATGCCGACATGGTAGAAGTTTCGATATCTTTTTTTCACTAGTACCCATTTCTCTTTGTCGATGTGTTATATGTGTCAGAATTTTATTTTTCTTAGTACCCCTTTATCTTTGTTGACATGTCACCCTTGCTCATGTGGCAATGGTGTCAAAATTTTCATTTTCTTTGTACACCTTTATCATTGCGAACATGTCATAGTTGTTGACCTGGGATAGGTGTCAACCTTTTATTTTTCTTACAACCTCTTTATATTTAATGATGTGTCACCCTTGCTGACAAGGCATAAGTGTCGACCTCTTCTTTTTCTTAGTACCTCTTTATGTTTGCTAACATGTCACACTTGTTGATGTGGCATTGACATAGAATTTCTCTTTTCCTTAGTGCCCCTTGATCTTAGCTGACGTGCCACTCTTGTTGAGTTGGAATAGGTTTCGACCTTTTAATTTTATTAGTACCCCTTCTCTTTGTTGACATGGCATAGGTGTTGAACTTTTATTTTTCAACAAGGCATGGGTGTCAACCTTTTCATTTACTTGGTAGTTATTTATCTTTGTTGAAATGTCATCATCATTGACGTGGCATAGGCGTTGACCTTCTACTTCTCTTAGTACCCTTTTCTCTTTGCTAAAGTGTGACCCTTGCTAATGTGGCATAGGTTCAACCTCTTATTTTTCTTAGTACACCTTTCTATTTATTGGCATGACATAGGTGTCAAGTTTTTTATTTCCTTTGTACCCCTTTATCCTTGCAAACATGTCACACTTATTGATATGGCCTAGGTATCAACCTTTTATTTTTCTTACTACCTCTATATATTTAATGACGTGTTAGCCTCGCTGACAAGGCATAAGTATCGACCTCTTCTTTTTCTTAGTACTCCTTTACGTTCACTAACATATCCCACTTGTTGACGTGACATTGGTGTCGAAATTGTCTTTTCATTAGTACCCCTTTCTCTTAGCTGACATGTCACCCTTGTTGAGTTGGCATAGGTTTCGACCTCTTAATTTTCTCAATACCCCTTCTCTTTGTTGACATGGCATAGGTGTTGAACTTTTATTTTTCTTAGTACCCCTTTATATTTGTGGATATGTCACCTATTGGGCACTTTAATTGTCTAAATAAATAGATAATTAAGGTGTTCAATATAAATTGTCAAACCCAGGGAAGTTTTGTTATTGCAAGATAATTGTGCAGAGTTTATGCTAGATTGATGAAAGAAAACATTAATCAAGTTGCAGTATTGAAAGAAAACATAGTTTTCGAAAATTAAACACTAGCACAAGTGGCTGACATAGCTGGAGTTCTAATCTATTGTTGCAGGATTGAAATCACACTTGCTTAATTGAAATCTAGATTGATGAGTGTATAAGAATCCTGGATTATATATCTTATTTTGATTTTCTATTTTATCCTTGCAGAAAGGAATTCTATGCTAATTGCATAAAGGAAATCCACTTTAGTTGCAGGGAGTAAATTCACACTTCTAATTACTTATTGTTGAAAGCAAAGTTTTCAACTGAAGTTTTCAAAGTACAGAAAGACAATTCTCCAGCAGTATACAACACTTGACTTATGATTCTCATGAGACACATTGATGCGCATTTGACGGAAAGAAATTGAATTGTAACAACAATTATGATCTAAGAATGCTAACAGGTTATTCACATAAATAAAAGTAGCTAATCTAAAACAACAAAACAGAGGGGAGTCTATGAGGAAGGTGGGCCCTTTCCTTCTCACTGAATCCACTCAAAGAGATCACAGTAGGTTGGAGAAACTCAAGTCACCTTCTTTATTAAAATAGCCAAAATTGTTTAACTACAAGTTGCTTCACTTTACTTCACATTTCCACAGCTAATCTCTGTTGTTAATGATTACAAAATCTTTGATATTTAAAGATAGAGTCATTTAGTTCAAAATGGACTCAGAACAGCCTTGAGAATCCCAGATTCTCAAGTTGTTCATAAGATACGAGAGATCTGTCATATTCATCAAATCTGGACAAAGAATCAGCGTGAACCAAAACGTGTAACAACAGAGGATCATTCTTCAGGATTTGTCTTTCAAGATCAATGGCCATCTGTTGTAGGGAGTGTAACAACTTTTAGAATTGGTGTGCATATGTTGCATTCGGTGTAACAGCTTCCAGGATAAGTGGGCGTATGTTGCAGCAAGTGTGACAACTTCCAGGAAAGGTGTGTGGTTGTTGTAGTCATGTAACAGCATGTAAGATTGCACACAGATGTAAAAATTGGTGTAACAACAATGATCTTTCTTTAAGTCTTGTCTGTTCTACACATTTTGATCATTAGTTGCGCATTTATGGGTAAAATATGAGAAATACTACCAATCAAACATGTTAAATAAATAAGAATATCAAAGCAAGATTAATGACTCATACCTTAGGAAAAAGGGTCTTGCCAGTATTAAAATAGGCATTTAGCATAGGAATGATAAGTTTGAAAGGGTAAAAGATATAGTGAAAAAGGGACATTTCTGGGTCCTAACATGCCCCCCAACTGAAGACATTGCATGTCCTCATGCAAAAACACTTTCAAACTTGTCACTGAATCTGAAGTAGGGAGATGACTCCTCCCATGTAAACTGCTAAGACAATTTGTTAAGTACCGGTATGCAAAACTGTGTGTACCCCCAATATCTATTAGCTCAAAAAATTGTCATGCTTTCCTTGTCTTTAAGAACAGAATGCAACAGAGGTTCTTGTGTTTGAGCTGCTGGTGAACTAGCAGCTACTCTATTATGTAGGGATCTCCTCTTTCTTAATGGTTCTTGTGGAGCAGTAAGGTCAAATTTTGTTTTAACTGAGAGGTTGATTGGTTCTTTTGGCTGGCCAGTGACTGGTACTTTTACTATTTTATAGCCTGCTTCAAAATAGATATTACCACATTCAGAGCACATGAGCTCTCTATGTTGGTCCATAACAACTTTTCTAAGTGATAATATGTCTAAGGCTATCCCCTCTGGATTGTTCTGACGAGCCACCTGTAATTCATCCCTTAAGGAAGACAACTCTACTTTGAGGCTGTCATTTTCTTTTAATAGTTCAATAATCCTGGAATTTGTTGTGTCCTAGATCTTCTTCTCAATTTGAGAAAAAAGTTGAGCAAGTGTCACATCCTCGCAAGTTTTTGTAATTGGTTCTTGTGTGGCGGATACACCCAGGACTTGTTCCGGTGCAACACTTGATTATGGCCTCACTAATTCTTTTGGAATTGTTTTTTCCTAGATATTTGGTTCTTGTGCAACAGCTAAGTTAGGGATGGCGGTATCTTGTTAAACAGTCTCTTCCTAGGGAGTTGGTTCTTGTGTAATAGCCATGTCATCTGAGGGGATTGGTTCTTGTGTAGCAATCTCTGTAGTAATGGAGGGTAGTGGACAAAGAATAGGTATTACATGTTCCATATCCATCTATCCCACTGCTGCTGCAGTAGACCTTGTTGACTGAGTTCTCCTCCTAGGTAAAGTACAGACAAAAACATTGTCTTTCTTTTTCGTGGGCTTCGAAGAGGAAGGGTTTTCTTCAACAATCTAACAAGAAGAAGGAGGGCATTCTTCAACAACTACACAGGGAGGAAATTATGGAATGTTAGGGTCTGGTAGAATCTGTACTTCATCAGTCATCGAGGGATGCACAGAATCATCAAGCGGAGCCAATGATTCTGCTTTAACTCATGTACATTCCTCCTGTAATGATAAAATGGTAGCCTAAAATTCCTTGCACAAGGTGAAACCTGGAATATGTACCTCCATAAATTCTGGTAGGGTCTGAGTATGAGCAGACTCAGGACACTCTGTGGTAGCATCTGGTACAACACTGTTGATGCCCCTCTTAGATATTCTTGTAAGCTTAGGTTTGATTTTCTAAGGCGATTCAATAGCAGTGATAATAGGGGTTTGAACTATTGTTGCAGCACTAGGAGAGTTTCTTATGTCAATTCTCTTATGAGATTCTCGTCTAGATTGACGTTTGGTTGGCTAAATTCATTCATTGGCAGATGCAGTAGATACTGGAACTATTGTTACAGCAACAGGTGGATTTTGAGTTGTTGTTGGTGCCACAGGAGAAGGAATCAAGGTACTTGCAATTGCAGTGGATGTTGGAGCTGATATTATAGTGGATCTCTCTGACCTAGTTCTTGTCCTGGGTAGTGTAGAGACATAAGGAAGGAATTTCCTTTTCTTAGATTCAAGGGTCTGAGGGAGTTCCTGAGCCACAGCTATTGCAGCAAAGGGATGAGGCTCATTATTTGATCCAAGGATTTTGATGCCAACTGCTAGCTCAACCACCACTGAGGGCAGAGGGTTTAACTGTTCGAGTTCAAGAATATCAAGGCATTTCTGAGTGGTGTGAGAGGTGCTTCGGATTTTTTGTTTGGTGTTCGGAGTTGATTTGCAGGCAGTTACAGTCGGGGTGTTAACTGCTAGTGCAGTCGAGGATATAGGATTTGACTGTTCTGGGTCGGCTGTAACAGAAGGCACAGGAATTGGCTCAGGTAATGGGTCATTAGGAATTCCCATTCCATTATGAATCAACAATCCTATTAGTCTATGATTTGAAGGACAATTCATGGGGTGCTTGGATTTCTTAACAAATTGAGCCATATTATGCAGGGATTGAAGTAGGTAGTAAGGGTTGTTGATTAGCTTCTGATATCGCAAATGTGACAGTAGAACAAAATCAGAAAAATAAACAACTTGATATCTCCCTTCACATGCAATGTACCTTTTTACGAATTTTGATACCTTCCCCCATGGCTCTGGTAAGGAACTAACATCTGCACCATGGCCTTTGGTCTGTACTCGCTCATTGCCCATGAGAAAACCCTTATGTGCATCAGGAATATGGGCTTTCCTGTTAAACCATTTGACTCTTGTGGTTGGCAATCCTGTCACAGCCGCTATGCTCTCTTCTGTCACTGGAATCCGTACTCTGTGTACCATTGAATAGTCGTCTACGAGATTCTAACAGAACTGTAAGACTTCTGCTTCATTAAACCCCTGCAGCTTCTTAAAATAGGGAATCCAGCCAGCCCATAGAAATATTTGATAAACATCCAGGTGCAGCAGCAATGTATTGAGATTTTCTAGCTCATATCTTACGAGCGTTCCTCCCATGACGTTGTGTTTGTATTAGACAGTAAATTAGGAGGAGAAATCAACACCTAAACCATAGACAGAGCAAGTCAATCGTGGATTTGCATGAAGAACGCAGTGTCACATCAAATAAGTGGGGTTAGAAGGTGGCAGAGGTGAAATATAAAGCAGAATTTTGCGGTTAGGTCGACGTGGATTTTCATTCCCCCCCAACTAATCTTATTGGCTTGTGGTTTAATGGATTAGGACAATCAGCCAGGTTGTCATGAAAGTGTGTTTTCATATCCATATCAATTAGACATGTAAGATTAGCAGTGTACCTCATAACTTACCACCCGAACTTAGTTGTCAGAGTAACTGCACTATCCAACCGCCATTTGATCAACGCATAGTGGTTGTAATAATGAGAGATGACTCCCAAACGTGAGAAACGATGATATGACAAGTGGAGCATAAGTGGAGTCCTTTCTATGGTCAAATCGTTGAAAAGCTGCGGATGTGGAGTTTAAGTAATGATGAAGCGACGCTTGTGGGACAGAGAGAGCATAAAGTAATTTTTCAAAAATAGTGGAAATCTTAACAAAACAACAATGTTGTTGTATGTAGAAATGGAAGAAATGCTAAGAAGGTGGTGAAGCAGTGTAGAAACTAACCAAAAGGAAAAATAGAAATAGGTGTATCAACAGATATTTTGGCCGAATTGTGGCACTATGTGTAGCTGTATGTAAATTGGTCAAAAGTGTGTAACAGCATGTAAATCGTCCAAAGGGTGTAACAGCATGAAAATGGGCCAAAAGGGTGTAACAACATGTAAATCGGCCAAAGGGTGTAATAGCATGTAAATCAGCCCGAACAAAAAAATACTTAGTTTTTAGGAAGTTTTTCAACTTTCAAAAACTAATACTTTGTCGTCTTTCGTTGTAATATATCTTGTTTTCTTCAGTTTATCTGCACACAAGCAACTGTCTGATACCTTTCTAGGCTAAATTTTTTAGAAAAAAAAAATAGAGAAATGAAAATGCGTGAAGCAAAATCAGAAAATTTCAAATTTGCACAACTTATTTATATACAAAATTTTATTTGAAAACAAAATGTCCTAAAGTTCAGAAGGGGAAGGAGCAGGCTTCGTTCCCTTTAAAAATTGGTAATCTGTATCAACGGTACATCTCAATTTAAATTCTTCCATGGAAAGTGGACGCTGATATAGGCATAAGCGATGACCATTTTCATATAGTTGTGTATTGGATCCGTCTATAGTAATTAACCTGACTGTCCCATTAGGAAAAACAATGGCTATCTTGTAAGGTCCAAGCCATCGTGTACGTAGCTTACCCTGAAATTCTTTAAAGTGTGAATCATACAAGAGAGCCCAATCCCGTTTTTGGAATAATTTCTTCTTGATGACTCGGTCATGCCATTTTTTTCTTTGTTGTTGAATCACTGTGGTTTGATTAATAGCATCCAAACACTTTTCATCAAGCTCATTGAGTTGTTGCAGTCTGGCCTTCTGTGCCATAGTCAAGTCGAGGTTGACTGTTGATGCAGTTCTTAAGGTTTTGATTTCGAATTTAATGGGAAAACAAGGCTTTTCCATATACAAGCTCATAAGGAGAAAACCTAGTTGTGTTCCTCCAAGTAGTTTGATAAGCCCATAGAGCTTCATGAAATCTGTAGGACCAATCCCTACAATTTTCTCTCATTGTCTTAGTAAGAATAACTTCTATGACTTTGTTGGTACTTTATGCTTGGTCATTACCCTGTGGATGGTATGGAGAAGTTGTTCTATGTGAAACATGATATTGACTAAGTAGGGCTTCAAACTTATGTGATGTTAAAGGGGGTCCTCCATCAGTTATTAATTCTCTGGGAATTCCAAACCTAACAAAGATATATTCAAACAAGAATGCTAATACAACTTCTTCTGAGGCCCTGATGAGTGATTTTGCCTCCACCCACTTGGTCATGTAGTCAGTACAGACCAATATATAAACTTTTTGATTAGAAGGTGGGTTAATGGGCCCTACAAAGTCCATGGCCCATCTCTCAAAAGGATCTAACACTACTTGAGGATGGAGAGGCATCTCATCCCTATGATTTGGTTGACCCATTCGTTGGCAACTGTCACAGGCCTGGACATACTTCTTGGCATCTTGAAATATGGTGGGCCAAAAATAGCTCATCCTTAAAATTTTATGTCCATTCCTTTTATCAGCAAAATGACCCCCATAAGGGCCATCATGGCAAGCTTTTAGAAGCTCATAAACTTCATCATCCCTCACACATTGCCTAATTTCTTGATCCAGGGCTATGTAGAAGAGGTATCCCGCTATCCAACTATACCGAGCACTCTTCTGAATGATTTTCCTTCTTTCTCTTGGGGATAAATGTGGAGGTACCTTCCCTGCAACCAAGTAATTAGCAATGTCGGCATACCAAGGTGAGTGAGCAGATATGACAAACAAATGTTCATTTGGAAAGGAATCATCTAATGGTGAATTATCATCATTTATATGCAGCCTTGAGAGAAAATCAGCAACCACATTTTATTTCCCTGGTCTATCTACTATAGTGATGTCAAATTCTTGAAGTAATAACAACCATCTTGTTACTCTGGCATTAGTAATACATTTATTCATCAGATATTTAATTGTTGTATGATCAGTATGAATAAAGGTAGGATAACTAGTGACATAATGCCTGAACTTATTGATTGCATAAACTACTGCCAAGAATTCTCTTTCAGTAACTGTATAATGTAACTCAGTAGGAGCCATGTTCTTGCTGATATAGTAGATAGCATAGGGTTATTTGTCCTCATGTTGCCCTAGTACTGCACCAATTGTAGTGTCTGAGGCATCTGAAGAAATGTGAAAAGGAAAATCCCAATTGGGCCTTCTCAAAATGGGAGTTGTGGATAATTTATGTTTCAGATCTGTAAAAGACAATTCACAATTGTCAGCCTAATGAAAGTCAACATCTTTTGTTAATAGGAAAAACAAGGGAAAGGCAAGTTTGGAAAACATTTTAATGAATCTCCTGTAATATCCAGCATGCCCTAAAAAACTTCTTACCTCTTTCTGAGTTGTTGGAGTTGGAATGTCCAAAATTACCTAGATTTTGGCTGGGTCTTCCTGAATTCCTGCACAAGAAATGAAGTGTCCCAGCACCACACCTTCGCTCATCATCGTATGGCATTTTTTTTTCTTAAAGAAAGATGAGATTGTATACATATTTTGAGCACTTTTTCCAGATTAGTCAA
Organism: Picea sitchensis; assembly: GCA_010110895.2. Classification (NCBI taxonomy): domain Eukaryota; kingdom Viridiplantae; phylum Streptophyta; class Pinopsida; order Pinales; family Pinaceae; genus Picea; species Picea sitchensis. The sequence goes on from SNQJ01S0051842.1 coordinate 54,656, forward strand.
GGCTTGATCAAAATCAATACCATAAGGTGTAAAATCATCCATGAATATCTCCATACAGTCATTCACCATATCTGAAAAAATACCAATTACAACACTCTGGAAAGTGGTTGGCGCATTACACAAGCCAAATGGGAGAACCTTGTAGGCAAATGTACCCCAAGGGATGGTAAAGGTGGTCTTATCTTGGTCCTGTGGAGCAATTGTTCTCTGGTTATAGCCACTGAATCCATCTAGGAAAGAGAAAAACTTTTTCCCAGCTAGGTTGTCTAAAACCTGATCAATAAATGGCAGAGGGAAATAATCATTTTGTGTGGCCTTATTCAGGGCTCTATAGTCCACACACACTCTCCAGTTACCATTCTTTTTAGGTACAATAACCAACGGTGAAACCCACTCGTTGTCTGGCATAGGATAGATGAATCCAACATTGAGAAGTTTCTGGAGTTCCTCTTTAACTATTTCTTTAATATTAGGGTTCATCCTCCTTTGGGGTTGGAAAATGGGTCGGCATCCTTCCTTGATGTATATATGGTGGGTGCATAATTCAGAAGAAATTCCTTTCCTATCCATGTAATCCCACGCAAATCGATCTCTTGTTGACATGGAATACGTGTCGACCTTTTATATTGCTTAGTACCCATTTATCTTTGTTGACTTGTCACCCTTCTGAAAAGGCATAGGTGTTAACCTTTTTCTTTTTCTTAATACCCCTTTATATTTGCTAACCTATCAACCATGCTAATGTGGCATAGGTGTCGACCTTATCTTTTTATTAGTACCCCTTTCTCTTTGTTGATGTGTCACCCTTAGATGGCATAGGTTTCGACCTCTTATTTTTCTTAGTACCCATTTATATTTCCTGAAGTAGAATAGGTGTCAAAATTTTCTTTTTCATAGCACCCCTTATCATTGTTGACGTGTGACCCTCGCTCTTCTGGCATAGGTCTCAAGATTTTCCTTTTCTTACTACCCCTATATCTTTGCGGACATGTCACCCTTGCTAACGTGGAATATGTGTCGACCTTTTATATTGCTAAGTACCCATTTATCTTCGCTGACATGTCACTCTTCTGACAAAGCATCGGTGTTAACCTTTTTTTTCTTAGTACCCCTTTATCTTTGCTAACTTGTCACACATGCTAATGTGTTATAGGTGTCGATCTTCTCTTTTTCTTAGTACCCCTTTCTCTTTCAATACATGTCACTCTTGCCAACATGGTAGAGGTTTCAATCTTTTCTCCCCTTTCTTCAATACATGTCACTCTTTGCCAACATGGTAGAGGTTGTTAATCTTTTCTTTTCCTTAGTACCCATTTCTTGTTACCAACGTGTTATATGTGTCAAACATTTATTTCTTAGTACCCATTTATCCTCGGTGGAACATGTCACAATTTGTTGACATGGCATAGGTTTCAACCTTTTATTTTTCTTACTATTGAGATTTATATTTGATGATGTGTAACACTTGTTGACAAGGCACAAGTGTCGACCTCTTTATTTTTCTTATTACCCCTTATGTTTGCTAACATGTCACACTTGTTGATGTGGCATTAGTGTCAACTTCTTTTCCTTAGTAATTTTGATCTTCCCTTAAGTGTCACCCTTGTTGAGTTTTTCTAACAAGTCATCATCGTTGATGTAGCATAGATGTCGACCTTCTCCTTCTCTTAGTACCACTTTATCTTTGTTGGGCATAGGTTTCGAACTCTTAATTTTCTTAGTACACCTTCTCTTTAATGACATGGCATAGGTGTTGAAATTTTATATTTTTTAGTACCGCTTTATATTTGTAGACATGTCACCCTTTCTAACACGGCATAGGTGTTGACCTTTTATTTTTCTTAGTACCCCGTTATCTTTATTGACATGTCACACTTGCTAAAAAGGCATGGGTTTCAACCTTTTCATTTCCTTAGTACTTATTTATCTTTTCTAACAAGTCATCATCGTTGATGTAGCATAGATGTCGACCTTCTCCTTCTCTTAGTACCACTTTATCTTTGTTGAAGTGTCACCCTTGCTGATGTGGTATAGGTTTTAACCTCTTCTGTTTCTTAATACCCCTTTCTCTTTACTGATATGGCATAGGTGTCGAACTCTTATTTTTATTAATAACCCTTTATCATTGTTGACATGTCACCCTTGCTCATGTGGAATAGGTGTCAAACATTTCCTTTTCTCAGTACCCATTTTTATTTATGGACATGTCATCCTTGATGAAATGGCATAGGTACTAACATTTTATTTTTCTTAGTACCCCTTTCTCTTTGTTTATGTTTCACCCATGCTGACAAGGCATAGGTTTCAACCTCTTCGTTTTGTTAGTACCCCTTTATGTTCATTGACATCTCACCCCTGCTGATGTGGCATGGATATCGACCTTCTTGTTTTCTTAGTACCCCTTTCTCTTTGCTAATGTGTCATAGGATTCAACCTCTTCTTTTTCTTAGTATCCCTTTTGTTTTGCTTACATGGCATAGGTGTCAAACTTTTTTTTTAAATTGATGGACAGTCTTGCCTATGTGGCAATCTGCACCATCGATCTCAAATCGAAAGAGATATGAACCATTGATCTATGTATATTTTCCAGTCTACCGACCTGATCGTCGGTCGTCAGCCCTTCTCCTTGGCAATCGATCGTTGACGTGTCATAGGTGTCAAACTTTTATTTTTATTAGTACCCCTTTTTCTTTACGAACATATCACCCTTGTTGACATAGCATAGATGTTGACATTTTCTTTTTCTTGTTACCCCTTTCTCTTTCTTGACATGTCACCCTTGTCGACAAGGAATTGGTGTGAGGCTTTTATTTTTGTTAGTATCCCTTTATGTTTGTTCACGTGTTATCTTTGTCGATGTGGCATAGGTATCGACCTTCTCTTTTTCATATGACCCCTTTCTCTTTGTTGACGTGGCATAGGCTTACACCTCTTCATTTTCTCAGTACCACTTTCTCTTTGCTCGCATGCCATAGCTTTTGACCTTTTATTTTTCTTAGTACCCCTTTATCTTTGTTGACGTAAAACCCTTTCTAGTGTGGCATAGGTGTCAAAATTTTCCTTTTCGTAGTACCCCTTTATATTTATGGACATGTCACCCTTGCTAACGTAGCATAGGTGTTGAATTTTTCTTTTTCTTATTACCACTTTATCTGTGTTTACATCTCACCCTCGCTAACAAGACATAGGTTATTACATCTTCTTTTTCGTAATACCCCTTTATCTTTGTTGATGTGTCATAGGTGTTGAAATTTTATTTTTCTTAGTACCCCTTTATCTTTGTTGATGTGTCACCCTTACTCATGTGCCATAGGTTTCGAACGTTTCCTTTTCTTAGTACCCCATTATCTTTGCAGACATGTCATTGTTGCGAACATGGCATAGATGTTCACATTTTATTTTTCTTAGTATACCTTTATCTTTATTGAAGTGTCACCATTGTTATCGTGGCATAGGTGTCAAACTTATCTTTTTCTTAGTAGGCTTTTCTCTTTGTTGATGTGTCACCCTTTCTTATGTGGCATGGGTTTCGACCTCTTCTTTTTCATAGTACCCCTTTCCCTTTCCTGAACTGTCATAGGTGTCGAACTTTTATTTTTCTTAGTACCCCTTTATCATTGTTGACGTGTAACCATATTTCATGTGTCAATATTGCCCTTTTCTTACTACCCCTATATCTTTGTTGACGTGTCACCCTTGTTGATTTGGCAAGGGTGTCAAAAAAATTATTTAATTGGTACCCATTTATCCTTCCAAACATGTCACACTTGTTCACACAGAATAGGTTTGAACCTTTCATTTTTCTTACTACATCTTTATATTAGATCACGTGTCACCCTTGTTGACAAGGCATAAGTGTCAACTTCTTATTTTTCTTAGTACCCCATTACGTTTGCTAACATGTCACACTTGTTGACATGGAATTAGTGTCGAACTTGTATTTTCCTTAGTGCCCCTTGATCTTAGCTAAAGTGTCNCACCCTTGTTGACAAGGCATAAGTGTCAACTTCTTATTTTTCTTAGTACCCCATTACGTTTGCTAACATGTCACACTTGTTGACATGGAATTAGTGTCGAACTTGTATTTTCCTTAGTGCCCCTTGATCTTAGCTAAAGTGTCACCCTTATTGATTTGGCATACATTTTGACCTCTTAATTTTCTTAGTATCTCTACTCTATGTTGACATGGCATAGGTGTTGAACTTTTATTTTTCTTAGTACCCATTTATATTTGTGGACATGTCACCCTTGCTAACGTGGCATAGGTGTTGACCTTTTCTTTTTCTTAGTACCCATTTATATTTGTTGATGTGTCACCCTTGCTAACAAGGCATGGGTGTCGACCTTATGCTTCTCTTAATACCCTTTCTCTTTGTTGAATTGTCACACTTGGTGATGTAGCATAGGTTTGAACCTCTTATTTTTCTTAGTACCCCTTTCTCTTTATTAACATTGTGTCGTTGTCGAACTTTTATAATTCTTAATAACCCTTTATCCTTGTTGACATGTCACCCTTTCTCATGTGGCACAGGTGTCAACATTTTCCTTCTCTTAGTACCCCTTTTTCTTTGCGGACATCTCACCCTTTATGACACCGTCGATCTCAAATCATAAGATATTGTGACCATTAATCTGTGGATAATTTCTAAACTTCTGAACCCACCGTCGGTCATCAGCCCTTCCCTTGGAAGTCGATTGTTGATGTGGCATAGGTGTCAAACTTTTATTTTTCTTTGTACCCCTTTTTCTTTACAGACATTCCATCCTTGTTGATGTAGCATAGGTGCTGAAATTTTCTTTTTCTTAGTACCCCTTTCTCTTCATTGATTTGTCACCCTTCCATACAAGGAATATGAGTCAATATTTTATTTTTGTTAGTATCCCTTTATGTTTGTTGAGGTTTCATCCCTACTGATGTGGCATAGGTGTCGAACTCTTCTTCTTATTAGTACCCCTTTACGTTTGCTAACATGTCACACATGTTGATGTGACATTGGTGTGGACCTTCTCTTTTCCATAGTACTCCTTGCTCTTCACTGACATGTCACCCTTGTTGAGTTGGCATAGTTTTCGACCTCTTAATTTTCTTAGTACCCCTTCTCTTTGTTGACATGGCATAGGTGTTGAACTTTTATATTTTTTAGTGCCCTTTTATATTTGTAGACATGTCACCCTTACTAACATGGAATAGGTGTTCACATTTTATTTTTCTTAGTACCCCTTTATCTTTATTGATGTGTCACCCTTGCTAACAAGGCATGGGTTTCAACCTTTTCATTTCCTTAGTACTTATTTATCTTTGTTCACAATTCATCATCATTGATGTAGCATAGATGTTGACCTTCTACTTCTCTTAGTACCACTTTATCTTTGTTGAAGTGTCACCCTTGCTGATGTGGTATAGGTTTTAACCTCTTCCATTTCTTAGTATCCCTTTCTCTTTACTGACATGGCATAGGTGTCGAACTTTTCTTTTTCTTAATAAACCTTTATCATTGTTGATGTGTCACCCTTGCTCCTGTGGAATAAGTGTCAAACATTTCCCTTTCTCAGTACCCATTTTCCTTTATGGACATGTCACCCTTGCTGAAATGGCATAGGTACTAACATTTTATTTTTCTTAGTACCCCTTTCTCGTTGTTGACGTGTCACCCTTGCTGACAAGGCATAGGTTTCAGCCTATTCGTTTTGTTAGTACCCCTTAATGTTCGTTGACATGTAACCCCTCCTAATGTGGCATGGGTATCAACCTTCTTGTTTTCTTAGTACCCCATTTCTCTTTGCTAACGTGTCATAGGATTCAACCTCTTCTTTTTCTTAGTATCCCTTTCATTTTGCTTACATGGCATAGGTGTCAAACGTTTTTTTTTAATTGATGGACAATCTTTCCTACATAGCAATTTGCACCATAGATCTCAAATCGAAAGGGATTGGAATCATTGATCTATGTATATTGTCCAGTCTACCGACCCGACCATCGGTCGTCAACCCTTCTCCTTGGCAGTCGATTGTTGATGTGTCATAGGTGTCAAACTTTTATTTTTATCAGTACCCCTTTTTCTTTACGAACATATCCCCCTTGTTGATGTAGCATAGATGCTGACATTTTCTTTTTCTTGGTACCCCTTTCTCTTTCTTGACATGTCACCTTTGTTGACAAGGAATAGGTGTGAGTCTTTTATTTTTGTTAGTACCCCTTTATGTTTGTTGACGTGTCATCTCTGTCGATGTGGCATTGGTGCGACCTTCTCTTTTTCATAGGACACCTTTCTCTTTGCTGATGTGGCATAGGTTTCCACCTCTTTGTTTTCTCAGTACCACTTTCTCTTTGCTCGCATGTCATAGGTGTTGAACTTTTATTTTTCTTAGGACCCCTTTATATTTGTTGGCGTGTCACCCTTTAGCGTGTAGCATAGGTTTCAAACTTTTCATTTTCTTAGTACCCCTTAATATTTATGGACATTTCACCCTTGCTAACGTGGCATAGGTGTTGAATTTTTATTTTTCTTATTACCCCTTCATCAGTGTTGACATCTCACCCTTGCTAACAAGACATAGGTTATTAAATATTGTTTTTCTTAATACCCGTTTATCTTTGTTGATGTGTCATGGGTGTTGAAAGTTTATTTTTCTTAGTAACCCTTTATCTTTTTTGATGTGTCACCCTTACTCATGTGGCATTGGTGTCGAACTTTTCCTTTTATTAGTACCCCATTATCTTTGCAGACATATCATTGTTGCGAAAATGGCATAGGTGTTCACATTTTCGTTTTCTTAGTAGACCTTTATCTTAATTGACGTGTCACCATTGCTAATGTGGCATAGGTGTCGAACTTATATTTTTATTAGTAGCCCTTTCTATTTGTTGATGTGTCACTCTTTCTTATGTGGCATGGGTTTCAAACTCTTCTTTTTCATAGTACCCCTTTCTCTTTCCTAAAGTGGCATAGGTGTCGAACTTTTATTTTTCTTAGTACCCCTTTATCATTGTTGATGTGTGACCATTGTTCATGTGTCAATATTTTTTTTTTATTACTACCCCTATATCTTTGTTGACGTGTCACCCTTACTGATGTGGAAAAGGTGTCAAAAAAACTATTTTCTTGGTACCCCTTTATCCTTGCAAACATGTCACACTTGTTGACATGGAATAGGTGTCAACCTTTCATTTTTATTACTACGTATTTATATTGGATCACGTGTCACCCTTGTTGACAAGGCATAAGTGTCAGCTTCTTCTTTTTCTTAGTACCCCTTTACGTTTACTAACATGTCACACTTGTTGACATAGCATTGGTGTCGAACTTGTATTTTCCTTAGTACCCCTTGCTCTTAGCTAACGTGTCACCCTTGTTGATTTGGAATACATTTTGACCTCTTAGTTTTCGTAGTATATATTCTCTTTGTTGACATGGCATAGGTGTTGAAATTTTTTTTTTTAGTACCCCTTTATATTTGTGGACATGTCAACCTTGCTAACGTGGCATAGGTGTTGACCTTTTCTTTTTATTAGTACCCATTTATCTTTGTTGATGTGTCACCCTTGCTAACAAGGCATGGGTGTCGATCTTATGCTTCTCTTAGTACCCTTTTATCTTTGTTGAATTGTCACCCTTGGTGATGTAGAATAGGTTTGAACCTCCTCTTTTTATTAGTACCCCTTTCTCTTTATTAGCATGGTGTAGGTGTCAAAATTTTATTTTTCTTAATAACCCTTTATCCTTGTTGACATGTCACCCTTGCTCATGTGGCATAGGTGTCAACATTTTTCTTATCTTAGTACCCCTTTTTCTTTGCAGACATGTCACCCTTTCTGAAATCGTTGATCTCAAATCGGAAGAGATATGGAACATTGATCTCTGGATACTGTCCAAACATCTGACCCGATCGTTGGCCATTGGCCCTTATCCTTGGAAGTCGATTGCTAACATGGCATAGGTGTAAAAATTTTATTTTTCTTAGTACCCCTTTTTATTTACAGACATGCCATCCTTGTTGATGTAGAATAGGTGCTGACATTTTCTTTTTCTTAGTACCCCTTTCTCTTTGTTGACATGACACCCTTGCATATAAGGAATAGGAGAGAAAAAATTATTTTTGTTAGTATCCCTTTATGTTTGCTAAGGTGTCATCCCTGTTGATGTGGCATAGGTGTCGACCTTCTCTTTTTCATAAGACCCCTTTCTCTTTGTTGATGTGGCATAGGTTTCGACCTCTTCATTTTCTTAGTACCACTTTCTCTTTACTGGCATGGGATATGTGTCGAACTTTTGATTTTCTTAGTACCCCTTTTTATTTGCGAACATGTCACCCTTCTGACAAGGCATAGGTGTTAACATTTTCTTTTTCTTAGTACCTCTATATATTTGTTCATGTGTCACCCTTGCTCATCTAGTATAAGTGTTAAACTTTTCCTTTTCTTTTTCTTAGTACCTCTATATCTTTGTTGTTGTGTCACCCTTTTTCATCTGGCATAGGTGTCTAACTTTTCCTTTTCCTAAAACCCCATTATCTTTGCAGACATGTCACCCTTGCAAACATGACATAGGTATTGACATTTTCATTTTATTAGTAGACATTTATCTTTACTATCGTGTCACCATTGCTAATGTGGCATAGGTGTCAAACTTCTTTTTTTATTATTACCCTTTTTTCATTGTTGATGTGTCACCCTTGCTTATGTAGCATAGGTTTCGACATATTCTTTTTCTTAGTACCACTTTCTCTTTCCTGAAGTGGAATAGGTGTCAAATTTTCATTTTTCTTAGTAACCCTTTATCATTGTTGACATGTAATCCTTGTTCATGTGGCACAGGTGTCAAGATTTTTATTTTCTTACTATCCCTATATCTTTGCAGACATGTCACCCTTGTTGTCACGGAATACATGACGACCTTTTATTTTGCTTAGTACCCCTTTATTTTTGTTGACATGCCACCCTTCTGACAAGGCATAGGTGTTAACCTTTTCTCTTTCTTAGTACCCCTTTATATTTTGTAATTTGTCACTCATGCTAATGTGGCATAGGTGTCGAACTTCTCTTTTTCTTACTACCCCTTTCTCTTTCAAGGCATGTCAACCTTGCTGACATAGTAGAGGTTGCGATCTCTTATTTTTCCTAGTACCCCTTTCTCTCTTCCAATGTGTTATCTATGTCAAACTTTTATTTTTCTTAGTACATATTTATCTTTTTGACGTGTCACCCTTTCTCATGTGGAGAAGGCGTCAAAATTTTCCTTTTATTAGTACCCTTTTGTCCTTGCAAACATGTCAAACTTGTTTACATGCCATAGGGTTGTCGACCTTCTATTTTTATTACTACCCCTTTCATCTTTGCTAACATACCATAGGTTTGAACCTCTTATTTTTCTTAGTATCCCTTTATTTTTTCTAACATGACATAAGTGTCAAAAAAAAAATTGAAACTGATGGACAGTCTTGTCTATGTGGCCATCTACATCGTTAATCTCAAATCGGAAGATATCTAGACCACTGATCTTTGGATACTATCAAAATTGTCGACCTGACCATCGGTTGTCAATTTTTCTCCTTGGAATTCGATTGTAAACGTGTCATAGGTGTCAAACTTTTATTTTTCTTAGAACCCATTTTTCTTTATGGACATGTCACCCTTACTGACGTAGCATAGGTGCTGAGATTTTATTTTTCTTAGTACCCCTTTCTCTTTGAGGACATGTCACCCTTATTGACAAGGAATAAGTGTAAGTTTCTATTATTGTTAGTACCCATTTATGTTTGCTAACATGTCATCCATGTTGATGTGGAATAGGTGTCGACCTTCTATTCTTCATATGACCCCTTTCTCTTTCCTGACGTGGAATAGGTTTCGACCTCTTTGTTTTCTTAGTACCAATTTCTCTTGGTTGGCATGGCATAAGTGTCGAACTTTTATTTTTCTTTGTACCCATTGATCATTATTGACGGGTCACCCTTTCTTGTGTGGCATATGTGTCGAACATTTCCTTTTCTTACTACCCCTTTATATTTCTAGAAATGTCGCCCTTTCTAACATGGCATAAGTGTCGAATTTTTCATTTTCTTAGTACCCCTTTATCTTTATTGACATCTCACCCTTGCTAAAAAGAAATAGGTTTTTACCTCTTCTTTTTCTTAGAACCCCTATCTCTTTCTTGATATGTCATAGGTATCAAAATTTTCTTTTTCTTAGTACCCATTTATCTTTTTTGATATGTCACCCTTGCTCATGTGGCATAGGTGTCGAACGTTTCCTTTTCTTAGTACCCCATTATCGTTGTAGACATGTCAGCCTTAAGGACATGGCATAGGTATTCACATTTTATTTTTCTTAGTAGACCTTTATATTTACTAACATGTCACCATTGTTAATGTGGCATAGGTTTCAAACTTATCTATTTCTTAGTACCCCTTTCTCTTTGTGATGTGTCACCCTTACTTACGTGGAATAGGTTTCGACCTCTTCTTTTTCTTAGTACCCATTTATCTTTCCTGAAGTGACATAGGTGTCAAACTTTTCTTTTTCTTAGTACGACTTATCATTGTTGACGTGTGACCCTCGCTCTTCTGGAATAGGTCTCCATCTTTTCCTTTTCTTACTACCCCTATGTCTTTGTGGACATCTCATCCTTGTCGACGTGGAATACATGTCGACCTTTTATTTTTCTTAGTACCCATTTATCTTTGCTGACGTGTCACCCTTCTTAAAAGGCATAGGTGTTAACCTTTTTATTTTTATTAGTACCCCTTTAACTTTTCTAACATGTCAACCATGCTAATGTGGCATAGGTGTCGACCTTCTCTTTTTCTTTGTACCCCTTTATCTTTGTTGATGTGTCACCCTTACGTGGCATAGGTTTCGACCTATTCTTTTTCTTAGTACCCCTTTATCTTTCCTGAAGTGGCATAGGTGTTGAACGTTTCTTTTACATAGCACCCCTTATCATTGTTGACATGTGACCCTCTCTCTTCTAGCATAGGTCTCAAGATTTTCCTTTTCTTACTACCCCTATATATTTTCGGACATGTCACCCTTGCTAACACGAAATACGTATCGACCTTTTATATTGCAAAGTACCCATTTATCTTCGCTGACATGTCACCCTTTTGACAAGGCATAGGTGTTAACATTTTCTTTTTCTTAGTACCCCTTTATCTTTGCTAACTTGTCACACATGCTAATGTGTCATAGGTGTCAATCTTCTTTTTTTCTTAGTAGCCCTTTCTCTTTCAAAACATCTCACTCTTGCCAACATGGTAGAGGTTTCAATCTCTTCTTTTCCTTAGTACCCATTTCCATTTCCCAACGTGTTATATGTGTCAAACATTTATTTTTCTTAATATACCTTAATCTTTGTTGACGTGTCACCCTTGCTCATTTTGAAAAGGTTTCAAAATTTTCCTTTTCTTAGTACCCCTTTATCCTTGTGAACATGTCACACTTGTTGACATGGCATAGGTGTGAACCTTTTATTTTTCTTATTACCTCTTTATATTTGATGATGTGTAACACTTGTTGAGAAGGCACAAGTGTCGACCTATTCATTTTCTTAGTACCCCTTTACATTTGCTAACATGTCACACTTGTTGATGTGGCATTGGTGTCAAACTTCTCTTTTCCTTATTACTCCTTGCTCTTCATTGACGTGTCACCCTTCTTGAGTTGGCATAGCTTTTGACCTCTTAATTTTCTTAGTATCCCTTCTCTTTGTTGACATGGCGTAGGTGTTTAACATTTATATTTTTTAGTACACCTTTATATTTGTACACATGTCACCCTTACTAACATGGCATAGGTGTTGACCTTTTATTTTTCTTAGTACCCCTTTATCTTTATTGAAATGTCACCCTTGCTAACAAGGCATGGGTTTCAACCTTTTCATTTCTTTTGTACTTATTTATCTTTTCTCACAATTCATCGTCATTGATGTAGTATAGATGTCGAGCATCTCCTTTTCTTAGTACCACTTTATCTTTGTTGAAGTGTCACCCTTGTTGATGTGGTATAGGTTTTAACCTCTTTCGTTTCATAGTACCCCTTTCTCTTTAATGACATAGCATAGGTTGTCGAAATTTTAATTTTCTTAATAACCATTTATCATTGTTTACGTGTCACCCTTGCTCAAGTGGAATAGGTGTCAAACATTTCCTTTTCTCAGTACCCATTTTTCTTTATGGACATGTCACCCTTGTTGAAATGGCATAGGTACTAACATTTTATTTTTCTTAGTACCCCCTTCTCTTTGTTGACGTGTCGCCCTTGCTAACAAGGCATAGGTTTCAACCTCTTCATTTTGTTAATACCCCTTTATGTTCGTTGACATGTCACCCCTGTTGATGTGGCATGGGTATCGACCTTCTCATTTTATTAGTACCCCTTTCTCTTTGCTAACGTGTCATAAGATTCAACCTCTTATTTTCTTAGTATCCATTTCGTTTTGCTTACATGGCATAAGTGTCAAACGTTTTTTTATTTATTTATGGATAGTCTTGCCTATGTGGAAATCTTCACCATCGATCTCAAATCGAAAGAGATCTAAACCATTGATCTATGTATATTTTCCATTCCATCGAACGACCGTCGGTCGTCAACCCTTCTCCTTAGCATTCGATCATTGACGTGTCATAGGTGTCAAACTTTTATTGTTATTAGTACCCCTTTTTCTTTAAAAACATATCACCCTTGTTGACGTAGCATAGATGCTGACATTTTCTTTTTCTTGGTACCCCTTTCTCTTTGTTGACATGTCACCCTTTTTGACAAGGAATAGGTGTGAGCCTTTTATTTTTGTTAATACCCCTTTATGTTTGTGGACATGTCATCTCTGTCAATGTGGCATAGGTGTCGAGCTTATGTTTTTCATAGGACCCCTTTCTCTTTGCTGAAGTGGCATAGGTTTCCACCTCTTTATTTTCACAGTACCACTTTATCTTTGCTCACATGGCATAGGTGTTGAACTTTTATGTTTCTTAGGACCCCTTTATCTTTGTTGGCATTCCACCCTTTCATGTGTGGCATAGGTGTAAAACTTTTCCTTTTCTTAGTACCCCTTTATATTTCTAGACATGTCACCCTTGCTAACGTGGCATAGGTGTTGACTTTTTCTTTTTCTTATTACCCCTTTATCTATGTTGACATCTCACCCTTTCTAACAAGACATAGGTTATTACATCTTCCATTTCTAAATACCCCTTTATCTTTGTTGATGTGTCATAGTTGTTGAAATTTTATTTTTCTTAGTACCCCTTTATCTTTGTTGATGTGTCACCCTTAGTCATGTGCCATAGGTGTCTAACTTTTCCTTTTCTTAGTACCCCATTATCTTTGCAGACATGTCAATGTTGCGGACATGGCATAGGTGTTCACATTTTCTTTTTCTTAGTAGACCTTTATATTTATTGGCGTGTCACTATTGCTAATGTGGCATAGGTGTAGAACTTATCTTTTTCTTACTATCCCTTTCTCTTTGTTGATGTGTCACCCTTGCTTATGTGGCATGGGTTTTGACCTCTTATTTTTCATAGTACCCCTTTCTCTTTCCTGAACTAGCATAGGTGTCGAACTTTTATTTTTCTTAGTACCCCTTTATCGTTGTTGATGTGTGACCATTGTTCATGTGTCAATATTTTCCTTTTCTTACTACCCCTATATCTTTGTTGACGTGTCACCCTTGCTGATGTGGCAAAGGTGTCAAAAATTTTATTTTCTTGGTACCCCTTTATCCTTGCAAACATGTCACGCTTGTTGACATGGAATACGTGTCAACCTTTCATTTTTCTTACTACATATTTACATTGGATCACGTGTCACCCTTGTTGACAAGGCATATGTGTCAACTTCTTCTTTTTCTTAGTACCCCTTTACGTTTTATAACATGTCACACTTGTTGACATGGCATTGGTGTCAAAATTGTATTTTCCTTAGTACCCCTTGCTCTTAGCTAACGTGTCACCCTTGTTGATTTGGCATACATTTTGACCTCTTAATTTTCTTAGTATCTCTTCTCTTTGTTGACATGGCATAGGTGTTGAAATTTTATTTTTCGTAGTACCCCTTTATATTTGTGGACATATCACCCTTGCAAACGTGGCATAGGTTTTGACCTTTTCTTTTTCTTAGTACCCATTTATCTTTGTTGATGTCTCACCCTTACTAACAAGGCATGGGTGTAGACCTTATGCTTCTCTTTGTACCCCTTTCTCTTTGTTGAATTGTCACCCTTGGTGATGTAGCATAGGTTTGAACCTCTTCTTTCTCTTAGTACCCCTTTCTCTTTATTAACATGGTGTAGTTGTCAAACTTTTATATTTCTTAATAACCCTTTATCCTTGTTGACATGTCACCCTTTCTCATGTGGCATAGGTGTCAACATTTTCCTTCTCTTAGTACCACTTTTTCTTTGCGTACATGTCACTCTTTCTAACACCGTCCATCTCAAATCAAAAGAGATATGGACCATTGATCTGTGGATACTGTCCAAACTTATGACCCGGTCGTTGGTCATCATCCCTTCTCCTTGGAAGTCGATTGTTGACGTGGCATAGGTGTAAAACTTTTATTTTTCTTAGTACCCCTTTTTCTTTATAGACATACCATCCTTATTGATGTAGCATAGGTGCTGAAATTTTATTTTTCTTAGTACCCCTTTCTCTTTTTTGACATATCACCCTTGCATAGAAGGAATAGGAATCAACCTTTTATTTTTTTTAGTATCCCTTTATGTTTGCTGAGGTGTCATCCCTACTGATGTGGCATAGGTGTCGACCTCTTCTTTTTCTTAGTACCCCTTTACGTTTGCTAACATGTCACACTTGTTTATGTGGCATTGGTGTCTGCCTTCTCTTTTCCTTATTACTCCTTGCTCTTCACTGACGTGTCACCCTTGTTGAGTTGGCATAGGTTTCGACCTCTTAATTTTCTTAGTACCCCTTCTCTTTCTTTACATGGCATAGGTGTTGAACTTTTATATTTTTTAGTACCCATTTATATTTATAGACATGTCACCCTTACTAACATGGAAAAGGTCTTGACCTTTTCTTTTTCTTAGTACCCCTTTATCTTTATTGATGTGTCATCCTTGCTAACAAGCCATGGGTTTC
This sequence comes from Picea sitchensis, assembly GCA_010110895.2. Lineage (NCBI taxonomy): Eukaryota > Viridiplantae > Streptophyta > Pinopsida > Pinales > Pinaceae > Picea > Picea sitchensis. The sequence continues at coordinate 69,752 of SNQJ01S0051842.1, forward strand.
AACCTTTTCATTTCATTAGTACTTATTTATCTTTTCTCACAAGTCATCATCATTGATGTAGCATAGATGTCGACCTTCTCCTTCTCTTAGTACCAATTTATATTTGTTGAAGTGTCACCCTTACTAATGTGGTATAGGTTTTAACCTCTTCCGTTTCTTAGTATCCCTTTCTCTTTACTGACATGGCATAGGTGTCAAACTTTTATTTTTCTTAATAACCCTTTATCATTGTTGATGTGTCACCCTTGCTCCTGTGGAATAGGTGTCAAATATTTCCTTTTCTCAGTACACATTTTCCTTTATGGACATGTCACCCTTGCAGAAATGGCATAGGTACTAACATTTTATTTTTCTTAGTACCCCTTTCTCTTTGTTGACGTGTCACCCTTGCTGATAGGCCATAGGTTTCAACCTCTTTGTTTTGTTAGTACCCCTTTATGTTCGTTGACATGTCACCCCTGCTGATGTGGCATGGGTATCGACCTTCTCGTTTCTTAGTACCCCTTTCTTTTTGCTAATGTGTCATACGATTCAACCTCTTCTTTTTCTTAGTACCCCTTTATATTTGTTGACATATCACCCTTGCTAACAAGACATAAGTTTTTACCTCTTCTTTTTCATAGTACCCCTTTCTCTTTAATGATATTGCATCGATGTCAAACTTTTTATTTTGAAATTGATGGGCAGTATTGCCTATGTGGAAATCTACACCGTCGATCTCAAATAGAAAGAGATATGGACCATTGATATCAGGATATTGTCCAAACTTCTAACCCAACTATCAGCCATCGGACCTTCTCCTTGGAAGTTTATTGCTAGCGTGGCATAGTTGTGAAACTTTTATTTTTCTTAGTACCCCTTTTTATTTACAGACATTCCATCCGTGTTGATGTAGCATAGGTGATGACATTTTCTTTTTCTTAGTACCCCTTTCTCTTTGTTGACATGTCACCCTTACATACAAGGAATAGGAGTCATCCTTTTATTTTTATTAGTATCCATTTATGTTTGTTGAGGTTTCATCCCTGCTGATGTGGCATAGGTGTCGACCTTCTGTTTTTCATAAGACCACTTTCTCTTTGTTGATGTGGCATAGGTTTCGACCTCTTCAGTTTCTTAGTAGCACTTTCTCTTTACTGGAATGGGATAGTTGTCGAACTTTTTCTTTTCTTAGTATCCCTTTTTATTTGCGGACATGTCACCCTTCTAACAAGGCATAGGTGTTAACCTTTTCTTTTTCTTAGTACCTCTATATCTTTGTTCATGTGTCACCCTTGCTCATCTGGTATAAGTGTCAAACTTTTCATTTTATTTTTCTTAGTACCTCTATATCTTTGTTGATGTGTCATCCTTTCTCATATGGAATAGGTGTCAAACTTTTCCTTTTTTTAAAACCCCATTATCTTTGCAGACATGTCACCCTTGCAGACATGGCATAGGTATTGACATTTCCATTTTCTTAGTAGACATTTATCTTTACTAACGTGTCACCATTGTTAATGTGGTATAGATGTCAAACTTCTCTTTTTCTTATTACCCCTTCTTTTTGTTGATGTATCACCCTTGCTTATGTGGCATAGGTTTCGACCTATTCTTTCTCTTAGTACCACTTTCTCTTTCCTAAAGTGTCATAGGTGTCAAACTTTTATTTTTCTTAGTACCCCTTTATCATTGTTGACATGTAATCCTTGCTCATGTGGCACAGGTGTCAATATTTTTCTTTTCTTACTATCCCTATATCTTTGCAGACATGTCACCCTTACTGTCATGGAATACAAGCCAACCTTTTATTTTGATTAGTACCCCTTTATCTTTGCTAACATGTCACCCTTATGACAAGGCATAGGTGTTAACCTTTTCTTTTTCTTAGTACCCCTTTATCTTTGATAATTTGTTACTCATGCTAATGTGGCATAGGTATCGATCTTCTCTTTTTCTTAGTACCCCTTTACATTTTCTAACATGTCACACTTGGTGATGTGGCATTGGTGTCTAACTTATCTTTTATTTAGTACCCCTTTCTCTTAGCTGACGTGTCACGCTTGCTAAGTTGGCATAGGTTTCGACCTCTTAATTTTCTTAGTACCCCTTCTCTTTCTTGACATGGCATAGGTGTTGAATTTTTATTTTTCTTAGTACCCATTTATATTTGTGGACATGTCTCCCTTGATAACGTGGGATAGGTGTTGACCTTTTCTTTTTCTTAGTACCCATTTATCTTTGTTGACGTGTCACCCCTGCTAACAAGGCATGGGTGTCAACCTTTTCATTTCCATAGTACTTATTTAACTTTGTTGACATGTCACCGTCGTTGATGTGGCATAGGTGTCGACCTTATGCTTCTCTTAGTACTCCTGTCTCTTCATTGAAGTGTCACCTTTGCTAACGTGGCATAGATTTCAACCTCTTCTTTTTCTTAGTACCCATTTCTCTTTACTGACATGACATAGGTGATAGACTTTTCTTTTTCTTAATAACCCTTTATCCTTGTTGAAATGTCACCCTTGTTCATGTGGCATAGGTATCAAACTTTTCCTCTTCTTAGTACCCTTTTTTTCTTTACGGACATCTCACCCTTGCTAAAATGTCATAGGTGCTGACATTTTATTTTTCTTGGTACCCCTTTCTCTTTGCTAACATGTCACCCTTGCTGACAAGGAATAGGTGTCAACCTCTTCATTTTGTATGTTTGTTAGTAACCCTCTATCTTTGTTGATGTGTCACCCTTTCTCATGTGGAATAGGTGTCGAACTTTTCCTCTTCTTAGTACCCCTATATATTTCTGTACATGTCACCCTTGCTAACATGGCATAGGCGTCGACTTTTTCTTTTTATTAATACCCCTTTATCTTTGTTGACATCTCACGCTTGCTAACAAGACATAGGTTTTTACCTCTTCTTATTCTTATTACCCCTTTCTCTTTGTTGGTGTGTCATAGGTGTTGAACTTTTCTTTTTCGTAGTACCCTTTTGTCTTTGTTGACGCGTCACCCTTTCTCATGTGGAATAGGTGTCGAACTTTTCCTTTTCTTATAACCCATTATCTTTCCTGACATGTCACCCTTGAGGACATGGCATAGGTGTTGACATTTTTGTTTTCTTAGTAGACTTTTATCTGTACTGACGTGTCACCATTGTTAATGTGGCATAGGTGTCGAACTTCTCTTTTTCTTGGTTTAGATTAGGATTGCATATTAGCTTATCAGTAGATAGCATTCATTAGTTTAATCTCAGTCTTTAATTTCTGGGAGAACCTTCGGTTCTCATATTCATATCTAGATAATAATTTTAGAGTGGCAACCAGGACAAAATACTGGTTAGAAACACTATCCCAAACAAGAGTGAGTCTGAATGGGACTTTCCATTGGGCATTCTCCCTTGCATGTTTGACGGGTCATTTGGACCGGTCAACATACCCCTTTCTCTTTGTCAATGTGTTATATGTGTCAAACTTTTATTTTTCCTAGTACCCCTTTATCTTTGTTGATGTGTCACCATTGCTCATGTGGCAAATGTGTCAAAAATTTTCTTTTCTTAGTGTCACATTTATGTTTCCTAACATGTCACAGTTGTTGACCTAGCATTGGTGTCGAACTTCTCTTTTCCTTAGTACCCATTAGTCTTAGCTAATGGGTCACCCTTACTTATTTATCTTTATTGACATGTCATTGTCATTGATGTGGCATAGGTGTTGACCTTCTGCTTCTCTTAGTAATCCTTTCTCTTTTTTGATGCGGCAGAGGTTTCAACCTCTTCTTTTTCTTAGTACCCCTTTCTCTTTACTGACATGGCATAGGTGTCAAACTTTTATTAAACTTGATAACCCTTTATCCTTGTTGACATTTCACCCTTTCTCTTGTGGCACAAGTATTAAAATTTTCCTTTTCTTAGTACCTCTTTTTCGTTATGGACATGTGACCCTTGATGAATTGGCACAGGTGCTGACATTTTATTTGTCTTTGTACCCCATTCTATTTTCTAACATGTCAACCTTTCTAACAAGGCATAGGTGTCAACCTCTAAGTTTTGTTAATAACCCCTTATGTTTTCTAACATGTCACCCCTGTCGATGTGGCAGAAGTTTCGACCTTATCTTTTTCTTAGTACCCTTTCTCTTTGCTAACATCGCATAGGATTCAACCTCTTCTTTTTCTTAGTACCCATTTCTTGTTGCTAACATGGCATAGGTGTCGAACTTCTTTTTTTTAAAACTGATGGACACCCTTGCCTATGTGGCAATATGCACCATCGATCGCAAATCAGAATAGATATGCATTGTTGATCTGTGGATATTATGCAAACTACCGACCCAATCATTGGTCGTCGACCCTTCTCCTTGGAAGTCGATTGCTGACATGGCATATATGTGAAACTTTTATTTTTCTTAGTACCCATTTTTATTTACATACATGTCACACTTGCTGACATAGCATAGGTGATGACATTTTCTTTCTCTTAGTACCCCTTTCTCTTTGCTGACATGTCACCCTTTCTCACAAGGAATAGGTGTCGGCCTTTTATTTTTGTTAGTACACATTTATGTTTTTTGACGTGCCATCCCTGTTGATGTGGCATAGGTGTCGAACTTCTCTTTTTCATAGGACCCCTTTCTCTTTGTTGACATGGCATAGGTTTCGACCTCTTTGTTTTCCTAGTACCACTTTCTCTTTGTTGGCATGGCATAGGTGTCAAACATTTATTTTTTGTAGTACCCCTTTATATTTGTTGATGTGTCCCCCTTTCTCATGTGGCATAGGTGTTGAATGTTTCCTTTCCTTAGTACCCCTTTACATTTATGGACATGTCACCCTTGCTAACGTGGCATAGGTTTCGACTTTTCCTTTTTCTTAGTACCCCTTTATCTTTGTTGACATCTCACCCTTGCTAACAAGACACAAGTTTTTACCTCTTCTTTTTCTTAGTACCCCTTTCTCTTTAATGACATGGCATCGATGTCGAAATTTTTCTTTTGAAATTGATGGGCGGTCTTGCCTATGTGGAAATCTACACCGTGGATCTCAAATCAGAAGAGATATGGACCATAGATCTGTGGATACTATCCAAACGTTTGACCTGACCATCGACCATCGGACCTTCTCCTTGGAAGTCGATTGCTGACGTGGCATAGGTGTCAAACTTTTAATTTTCTTAGTACCCCTTTTTCTTTACAGACATGCTATCCTTATTAACGTAACATAGGTGCTGACATTTTATTTTTCTTAGTACTTGTTTCTCTTTGTTGACATGTCACCCTTTCATACAAGGAATATGAGTCAACTTTTTATTTTTGTTAGTATCCCTTTATGTTTGCTGAGGTGAAATCCCTGTTGTTGTGGCATAGGTGTCGACCTTCTCTTTTTCATAAGACCCCTTTATCTTCGCTGATGTGGCATAGGTTTCAACCTCTTCAATTTATTAGTACCACTTTCTCTTTATTGGCATGGGATAGGTGCCGAACTTTTTTTTTCTTAGTACCCCTTTTTATTTGCGGACATGTCACCCTTATGACAAGGCTCGGGTGTTAATGTTTTCTTTTTCTTAGTACCTCTATATCTTTGTTTATGAGTCACCCTTGCTCATCTGGTATAAGTGTCAAACTTTTCCTTTTATTTTTCTTAGTACCTCTATATCTTTGTTGATGTGTCACCCTTTCTCATCAGGCATAGGTGTCGAATTTTTCCTTTTATTAAAACCCCATTATCTTTGCAGACATGTCACCCTTGTGGACATGGCATAGGTATTGAAATTTTCATTTTCTTAGTAGACATTTATCTTTACTAAGGTTTCACCATTGCTAATGTGGCATAGGTGTCAAAGTTATATTTTTCTTACTACCCCTTTTTCTTTGCTAATGTGTCACCCTTGCTTATGTGGCATAGGTTTCGACCTCTTCTTTTTCTTAGTACCACTTTCTCTTTCCTGAAGTGGCATAGGTGTCAAACTTTTATTTTTCTTAGTACCCCTTTATCATTGTTGACATGTAATCCTTGCTCATGTGGCACCTATGTCAATCTTTTTCTTTTCTTACTATCCCTATATCTTTGCAGACATGTTATCCTTGTTGTCGTGGAATACGTGACAACATTTTATTTTTCTTAGTATCCCTTTATCTTTGCTGACATGTCACCCTTCTGACAAGGCATAGGTGTTAAACTTTTATTTTTCTTAGTACCCCTTTATCTTTGGTAATTTGTCACTCATGATAATGTGGCATAGGTGTGGACCTTCTCTTTCAAGGCATGTCACCCTTGCTGACATAGTAGAGGTGTTGATCTCTTCTTTTTCCTAGTACCCCTTTCTCTTTTCCAACCCATTATATGTGTCAAACTTTTATTTTTCTTAGTACCTATTTATCTTTGTTGACATGTCACCCTTTCTCATGTGGATAAGGTGTCAAAATTTTCCTTTTCTTAGTACCCCTTTATCCTTTCAAACATGCCACACTTGTTTACATGGAATATGTTTCAACCTTTTATTCTTCTTAATACCTCTTTACATTTGATGACGTGTAACCCATGATGATAAGGCATAAGTGTTGACCTCTTCTTTTTCTTAGTACCCCTTTACGTTTGCTAACATGTCACACTTGTTGACGTGGCATTGGTGTCTAACTTCTCTTTTATTTAGTACCCCTTTCTCTTAGCTGACATGTCACCCTTGCTCAGTTGGCATAGCTTTCGACCTCTTAATTTTCTTAGTGCCCCTTCTCTTTCTTGACATGGAATAGGTGTTGAATTTTTATTTTTATTGGTACACATTTATATTTGTGGACATGTCACCCTTGATAATGTGGGATAGGTGTTGACCTTTTCTTTTTCTTAGTACCCATTTATCTTTGTTGACGTGTCACCCTTGCTAACAAGGCATGGGAGTCAACCTTTTCATTTCCTTAGTACTTATTTAACTTTGTTGACATGTCACCGTCGTTGATGTGGCATATGTGTTGATCTTATGCTTCTCTTAGTACCCGTATCTCTTCGTTGAAGTGTCACCTTTGCTAATGTGGCATAGATTTCAACCTCTTATTTTTCTTAGTACACCTTTCTCTTTACTGACATGGCATAGGTGTCAAATGTTTCTTTTTCTTAATAACCATTTATCCTTGTTGAAATTTCACCCTTGTTCATGTGGCATAGGTGTCACCCCTTTTTTCTTTACAGACATGTCACCCTTGCTAAAATGACATGCATGATGACATTTTATTTTTCTTGGTACCCCTTTCTCTTTCCTAACATGTCACCCTTGCTAACAAGGAATAGGTGTCAACCTCTTCTTTTTGTATGTTTGTTGACATGTCACCCCTGCCGATGTGGCACAGTTGTCAACCTTCTATTTTTATTAGTATCCATGTTATCTTTTCTAACATGTCATAGGTTTCAACCTCTTCTTTTTCTTAGTATCCCTTTATTTTTTCTAACATGACATAGCTGTCAAAAGTTTTTTTGAAATGGATGGATAGTCTTGCCTATGTGGCCATATACACCATCAATCTCAAATCAGAAGAGATCTAGACCACTGATCTATGGATATTGTCCAAATTGTTGACCCGACCGTCGGTCGTTAGGATTTCTCCCTGGCAGTCAATTGTTGACATGTCATAGGTGTAAAACTTTTATTCTTCTTAGTACCCATTTTTCTTTATGGACATGTCACCCTTACTGACATAGCATAGGTGTTGAGATTTTATTTTTCTTAGTACCCCTTTCTCTTTGAGGAAATGTCACCCTTATTGACAAGGAATAGGTGTCATCTTTTATTTTTGTTAGTACCCCTTTATGTTTTCTATTGTGTCATCCATGATGATGTGGCATNATAGGTGTTGAGATTTTATTTTTCTTAGTACCCCTTTCTCTTTGAGGAAATGTCACCCTTATTGACAAGGAATAGGTGTCATCTTTTATTTTTGTTAGTACCCCTTTATGTTTTCTATTGTGTCATCCATGATGATGTGGCATAGGTGTCGACCTTCTATTTTTCATAGGACCCCTTTCTCTATCCTAATATGGAATATGTTTCAACCTCTTCGTTTTCTTAGTACCACTTTCTCTTTGTTGGCATGGCATAGTTGTCAAACTTTTATTTTTCTTAGTACCCATTGATCATTGTTGATGTGTCACCCTTTCTTGTGTGGCATATGTGTCAAACGTTTCATTTTCTTACTACCCCTTTATATTTCAAGACATGTCACCCTTGCTAATGTGGCATAGGTGTCGACTTTTTCTTTTTCTTAGTACCCCTTTATCTATATTGACATCTCACCCTTGCTAAAAAGACATAGGTTTTTACCTCTTCTATTGTTTAGTACCCCTATCTCTTTGTTGATGTGTCATAGCTATCAAAATTTTATTTTTCTTCGTACCCATTTATCTTTGTTGATGTGTCTCCCTTTCTCATGTGGCATGGTGTCGAACTTTTCCTTTTCTTAGTACCCCATTATCGTTGTAGAAATGTCACCCTTGTGGACATGGCATAGGTATTCACATTTTATTTTTCTTATTAGACCTTTATCTTTACTAACATGTCACCATTGCTAATGTGGCATAGGTGTCGAACTTCTTTATTTCTTAGTACCCCTTTCTCTTTCTTGATTTTTCACACTTACTTATGTGGAATAGGTTTCGACATCTTCTTTTTCTTAGTACCCATTTATCTTTCCTGAAATGACATAGGTGTCGAACTTTTCTTTTTCTTAGTACCCCTTGTCATTGTTGACATGTGACCCTCGCTCTTCTGGCATACATGTCAAGATTTTCCATTTCTTACTAACCGTATATATTTGCGGAAATGTCACCCTTGTTGACGTGGAATACATGTCGACCTTTTATTTTTATTAGTACCCATTTATCTTTGATGATGTGTCACCCTTCTGAAAAGGCATAGGTGTTAACCTTTTTATTTTTCTTAGTACCCCTTTATCTTTTCTAAACTGTCAGAAATGCTAATGTGGCATAGGTGTCGACCTTCTCTTTTTCTTAGTACCCCTTTCTTTTTGTTGATGTGTCACCTTTATGTGGCATTGGTTTCGACCTATTCTTTTTCTTAGTACCCCTTTATCTTTCCTGAAGTGGCATAGGTGTCGAACTTTTCTTTTTCATAGCACCCCTTATCATTGTTGATGCGTGACCCTCTCTCTTCTAGCATAGGTATCAAGATTTTCCTTTTCTTACTACCCCTCTATCTTTGTGGACATGTAACCCTTGCTAACGTGGAATACGTATCGACCTTTTATATTGCTAAGTACCCATTTATATTCACTGAGATATTACGCTTCTGACAAGGCATAGGTGTTAACCTTTTATTTTTCTTAGTACCCCTTTATCTTTGCTAACTTGTCACACATGCTAATGTGTCATAGGTGTCGATCTTCTCTTTTTCTTAGTACCCCTTTCTCTTTCAATACGTGTCACTCTTGCCAATATGGTAGAGTTTTCAATCTCTTATTTTCCTTAGTACCCATTTCTCTTTGCCAACGTGTTATATGTGTCAAACTTTTATTTTTCTTACTATCCCTTTATCTTTGTTGGTGTGTCACCCTTGCTCATTTGGAAAAGGTTTCAACTGTTTCCTTTTCTTAGTACCCCTTTATCCTTGCGAACATGTCACACTTGTTGACATGGCATAGGTGTCAACCTTTTATTTTTATTACTACCTATTTATATTCGATGACGTGTAACACTTGTTGACAAGGCATAAGTGTGGACCTCTTCTTTTTCTTAGTACCCCTTTATGTTTGTCAACATGTCACACTTGTTGATGTGGCATTGGTGTCAAACTTCTATTTTCCTTAGTACTCCTTTCTCTTCACTGATGTGTCACCCTTTTTGAGTTGGCATAGGTTTTGACCTCTTAATTTTATTAGTACCCCTTCTCTTTGTTGACATGACATAGGTGTTGAACTTTTATATTTTTTAGTACCCCTTTATATTTGTAGACATGTCACCCTTACTAACATGGCATAGGTGTTGACCTTTACTTTTTCTTATTACCCCTTTATCTTTATTAACATGTCACCCTTGCTAACAAGGCATGGGTTTCAACCTTTTCATTTCCTTAGTACTTATTTATCTTTGCTCACAAGTCATCTTCATTGATGTATCATAGATGTCAACCTTCTCCTTCTCTTAGTACCACTTTCTCTTTGTTGAAGTGTCACCCTTGCTGATGTGTTATAGGTTTTAACCTCTTACGTTTCTTAGCACCCCTTTCACTTTACTGACATAGCATAGGTGTTGAACTTTTATTTTTCTTAACAACCCTTTATCATTGTTGATGTGTCACCCTTGCTCATGTGGAATAGGTGTCAAACATTTCCTTTTCTTAGTACCCATTTTTCTTTACGGACATGTCACCCTTTCTAAAATGGCATAGGTACTAACATTTTATTTTTCTTAGTACCCCTTTCTCCTTGTTGACGTGTCACCCTTGCTGACAAGGCATAAGTTTCAACCTCTTCGTTTTTCTAGTACCCCTTTATGTTTGTTGACATGTCACCCATTCTGATGTGGCATGGGTATCGACCATCTCGTTTTCTTAGTACCCCTTTCTCTTTGCTAACGTGTCATATGATTCAAACTCTTCTTTTTCTTAGCATCCCTTTCGTTTTGCTTACATGGCATAGGTATCAAACTTTTTTTTTTAAATTGATGGACAGTCTTGCCTATGTGGCAATCTGCACCATCAATCTCAAATCAAAAGAGATCTAAACCATTGATCTATGTATATCGTCCATTCTACCGACCTGACCGTCGGTCGTCAGCCCTTCTCCTTGGCATTTGATTGTTGACATTTCATAGGTGTCAAACTTTTATTTTTATTACTAGTCCTTTTTCTTTACGAACATATCACCCTTGTTGACATAGCATAGATGTTGACATTTTATTTTTCTTGGTACCCCTTTCTCTTTGTTGACATGTCACCCTTGTTGAAAAGGAATAGGTGTGAGCCTTTTATTTTTGCTAATACCCCTTTATGTTTGTTGACGTGTCATATCTGTCGATGTAGCATAGGTGTCGACCTTCTTTTTTCCATAGGACCCCTTTCTCTTTGCTGACGTGGCATAGGTTTCCACCTATTCGTTTTCTCAGTACCAATTTCTCTTTACTCGCATGGCATAGGTGTTGAACTTTTATTTTTCTTAGTACCCCTTTATTTTTGTTGACGTGTCACCCTTTCTTGTGTGGAATAGGTGTCAAAATTTTCCTTTTCTTAGTACCCCTTTATATTTCTAGACATGTCACCCTTGCTAACGTGGCATAGGTGTTGACTTTTTCTTTTTCTTATTACCCCTTTATTTGTTTTGACATCTAACCCTTGCTAACAAGACATAGGCTATTACATCTTGTTTTTCTTAATACCCCTTTATCTTTGTTGATGTGTCATAGGGGTTGAAATTTTATTTTTCTTAGTAACCTTTTATCTTTGTTGATGTGTCACCCTTACTCATGTGGAATAGGTGTCAAACTTTTCCTTTTCCTAGTACCCCATTATCTTTGCAGACATGTCACTGTTGTGGACATGGCATAGGTGTTTACATTTTCTTTTTCTTAGTAGACCTTTATGTTTATTGACGTGTCACCATTGCTAATGTGGCATAGGTGTCGAACTTATCTTTTTCTTAGTAGCCCTTTCTCTTTGTTGATGTTTCACCCTTGCTTACGTGGCATGGGTTTCGACGTCTTCTTTTTCATAATACCCCTTTATCTTTCTTGAAGTGGCATAGGTGTCGAACTTTTATTTTTCTTAGTACCCCTTTATCATTGTTGATGTGTGACCATTGTTCATGTGTCAATATTTTCCTTTTCTTACTACTCCTATATCTTTGTTGACGTGCCACCCTTGCTGATGTGGAAAAGGTGTCAAAAAATTTATTTTCTTGGTACCCCTTTATCCTTGCAAACATGTCACACTTGTTGACATGGAATAGGTGTCAACCTTTCATTTTTCATACTACATCTTTATATTGGATCACGTGTCCCCCTTGTTGACAAGGCATAAGTGTCAACTTCTTCTTTTTCTTAGTACCCCTTTATGTTTGCTAACATGTCACACTTGTTGACATGGCATTGGTGTTGAACTTGTATTTTCCTTAGTACCCCTTGCTCTTAGCTAACGTGTCACCCTTGTTGATTTGGCATACATTTCAACCTCTTAATTTTCTTAGTATCTCTTCTCTTTGTTGACATGGCATAGGTGTTGAACTTTTATTTTTCTTAGTACCCTTTTATATTTGTGGACATGTCACCCTTGATAACATGGCATAGGTGTTGACCTTTTCTTTTTCTTAGTACCCATTTATCTTTGTTGATGTGTGACCCTTGCTAACAACGTATGGGTGTCGACCTTATGCTTCTCTTACTACCCCTTTCTCTTTGTTGAATTGTCACCCTTGGTGATGTAGCATAGGTTTGAACCTCATCTTTTTCTTAATACCCCTTTCTCTTTATTGACATGGTGTAAGTGTCAAACTTTTATTTTTCTTAATAACCATATATCCTTGTTGACATGTCACCCTTGCTCATGTGGCATAGGTGTCAACATTTTCCTTCTCTTAGTACCCTTTTTTCTTTGCGAACATGTCACCCTTTCCGAAATGGCATAGGTGTTGATATTTTATTTTTCTTAGTACACGTTTCTCTTTGTTGACGTTCACCCTTGATGACAAGGCATAGGTGTCAAACTCTTGTTTTGTTCATACCCCTTTATGTTTTTTGACACGTCACCACTGTCGATGTGGCACAGATGTCGATCTTCTCTATTTTTTACTATCCCTTTCTCTTTGCTAACGTGGCACACATTTCAACCTCTTCTCTTTTTTAGTACCCCTTTCCTTTTGTTGACATGGCATAGGTGTCGAACTTTTTTTTGTTTCTGAAAATGATAGATAGTCTTACCTATATGGCATTCTGCACTGTCAATCTCAAATCGGAAGAGATATGGACCGTAGATATGTGGATATTGTCCAAACTTCCAAACCGGCTGTCAACCATCGACCCTTCTCCTTGGCAGTCGATTGTTGATGTGGCATAGGTGTCAAAATTTTGTTTTTATTACTACCCCTTTTTCTTTGCGGACATGTCACCCTTGTTGACGTAGAATAGGTGTTGACATTTTCTTTTTCTTAGTACCCCTTTCTCTTTGTTGACATGTCACCCTTCTTGACAAGGAATAGGTGGCAGCATTTTATTTTTGCTAGTACCCCTTTATGTTTGTTGACGTGTCATCCCTATAAATGTGGCATAGGTGTTTAGCTTCTATTTTTCATAGGACCCCTTTCTCTTTGTTGACGAGGCATAGATTTAGACCTCTTTTCTTTCTTAGTACCACTTTCTCTTTGTTGGCATAGCATAGGTGTC
>SNQJ01S0051843.1:0-11026 GCA_010110895.2 Picea sitchensis
TGATCTCTCCAAGGTCAAAGTCATATTGGAGTGGCCCAAGCCCAACAATGTGAAAGAGGTAAGAAGATTTTTGGGAGCAGCCCAATATTGGAGAAAGTTTATTGCTAACTTTTCTTCAATTGCAGCTCCGTTATATGCAATGAAAAGAGTCAAGAAAGTTTTCCAATGGGGAGGCAAGCAACAAAAGGCTTTTGATACTTTGAAGGAGAAAATTAGTTCAGCCCCAGTTCTTGCACTTCCGAATTTGAGACAACCTTTTGAAATCCAAATTGATGCAAGAAATTATGCAATGGGAGCAGTCTTGTTACAACATGGTAAGCCCATTTGTTTTCATTCTGAAACTTTTAATGGTGCCATGATTAACTATCTTACTTATGACAAGGAACTGTATGCATTGGTGCAAAGTGTGAAAAAATGGAAACATTATTTGTTGGGGAAAGAAACCATCATTCACACGGATCATCAACCACTGCAATATTTACAATCACAAACAAAGCTACAACAAGCAAGGCACTTCAGATGGATGGGTTTCCTACAACAATTCCACTTGGTCATAAGGTATAAGAAGGGCATTTATAACAAAGTTGTTGATATGCTTTCAAGGCCTATTATTAGTGCTTCAGTTATTCTTAAGCATAGTCCTATCATGCATGAGAGCTATGTTGAGCAATATGCTTTAGATGCTAATTTTAAAGAAGTATATGCAACTTTGTGTCATTCTAACCATGTTGAGGAATTGTATTACCATGTGCATGATAATCTTTTGTATCATCTTGGCAAGTTATGTATTCCACAGGGTGAAAGAATCAACATAATAAGAGAAGCTCATTCTTCTCTTATTGTTGGTCACTTTGGTGTAGGCAAGACAGTGGCTAATTTGCAAAGGTACTGCTATTGGCCTAAAATGAATGAAAGTGTTTCAAGATATGTAAGAGAATGTTCATTATGTGATACAAGAAAACCTAGCACCAGAAAGTTGGGTTTGTATACTCCACTTCCGGTTCCTTCTCATCCATGGGAAAGTATTTCCATGGACTTTGTAGGAGGTCTACCTATGTCTAAAAAAAATCATGATTATCTTTATGTTGTGGTTGATCGATTTAACAAAATGTGTATTTTGATGCCTTGTAAGAAGCAGGTTACAGCTGAACAAACGGAACAAATGTTTTTTCAGCATGTTTGGGTACATTTTGGATTTCCTAAATCCATTATTTCTGATCAAGATTCTCGATTTATTGGGAACTTTTGGTCAAGTTTATGGGCACTCATGGACACCAAACTGAAAAAGAGCATAGCTTTTCATATGCAAACTGATGGTCAAACAGAAGTGGTCAATAGAACAGTGGTGCATCTTCTTCATGGTTATTGCAGCAAGCATTCTAAACTTTGGGATGAGCATTTACACTACATTCAGCATGCTTACAACTGAGCTAAGCACTCTTCAACTCAAACATCGCCATTTGAAGCATGTTTTGGCTATTTTCCCAAATCTCCTTTAGATTTTATCTTTGGGAAGGATATTGCTATTGATGGTCAATATGAAATAGATAGGGCATAAAAGTTCATTGAACAAATTCACTTGATACATCAAATGGTACAAGAATAGTTGGAAAAGAGTCAAGCCAAGTACAATACAAGACATGACAAGCATCGTGTTGATCACAGTTTCCAAGTTGAAGATGAAGTTTGGATTTACATTAGTAAGGAGAGACTTAAATGAGAAGGTAAAAAACTGAAACCAATTAGATATGGTCCTTTCAAGATTCTTGAGAAGATTGGTAACAATGCCTTCCGTTTGGATTTGCCTCCTTATATGAAAATGTATGCATTTGTCAATGTTGAGAATTTGAAATTGTATGAGCCTCCTTTGATTGGTGATTAAGGAGAAAATGTTCAGATTCCTTCTATAGATGATTTCTCCCTAGAATATCTTACAGAACTGCAAGAAGACACAATCCTTGACAGGAGAATGAGAACTTCAAAACAGGGAAATGTGGAATATCTTTGAATTGGTCTTAAAGGCACAAATCCAAGCAAAGCCAAGTGGATTGAGTTTGGGAAGGTGAGGGAACTAGAGGAAATGTGGAATATCTTTGAATTGGTCTTAAAGGCACACAACCAAGCAAAGCCAAGTGGATTATATTAAGGCAGGTCCTATAATCTCATCTTCGATAGAATGAAAGTAGACTTGGAGGTCCAAAAGCTTTCCAATGGGAGGTGT
The DNA here is from genome assembly GCA_010110895.2 of Picea sitchensis. Classification (NCBI taxonomy): domain Eukaryota; kingdom Viridiplantae; phylum Streptophyta; class Pinopsida; order Pinales; family Pinaceae; genus Picea; species Picea sitchensis. The sequence goes on from SNQJ01S0051843.1 coordinate 2,222, forward strand.
GATCCAAGGGATCAAATTTGGCTCAAAAAATTCAAAGCAAGTTCTAATTGCTTCAAAACCGAATGGGCGCGTGAGGGCCTCAAGCCATCATGAACCCAATGCAATTCAAACATGTTCGAATAGACATCGGATGAGTTAGATAACGCTATTCCGCTCAAATTCGTCAAACATGTAAAAATTTGTCAATCGCATTGCACCACAGATAGATGCTAATTCTGCAATGGGCATCGACATGATGTGGTAGGTGCCGACGGCGGTGGCCGTGACAACACCCTCGCGCGTGCTGAGCTGGCGTCATGTGGATGAATAAGCCGCTCACACGGCACATTGGTGGTTCGGATTGCGACATGTGGCTCCAGCAATTTCACATGTCACCTTTGGGTAATGGTTAAACTTTGTGGGAGCCCCGGCAGGACTGACCCCGACCGGTAGGGTTAGAGTTGGGAAGGGCTGCCCAACTAGCACGCCCACCAAGCTATAGTTCTTACCATAATACGTTTTGAAATTTATAAAAGTTTGTTTATTGTATAATTCGGTGATTGGTTCGGCCGGGCTTAGCCCCACCCCACGGTTTTTGTGTTGATACATATGAACGTGCCCTTTTAATGTGCAGGAGTTTTCACTAAATGTGTCGACACTTTTCGCTAGCCCATACGCTTGGAGCTTAGACCTTTTGTGTGCAGGGGATGCGGTCACATGGGCCATGTGCTCAACGACTTGCGGTTAGGGGGCTAGTTTCCCTAACCATTCTACAGTTGCGCGTGTTTTATGGTTATGTGCATGGTGCTAGGTTTAAGCATGAAAAAATGAACGTGAGGGCTTGGGCTACTGCAGGTGCATTTTACATCCGTAGACAACAAGTTTGAAGGGGAACTCCAAGAAGCCTATCTTCTTCAATTTCAGCTTCTCAAATCATGAAAAAGCCCACCTTTGTGGTTTTTGGATGTTCTGAATCCATTGGAGCCATCTATTTGGCATTTTGAGCATTGTAAATCACATATTTTAGCACTTTGAGAAAACAATATAAAAGATCCATTGGAAGTCGGACTAGAGATGTAGCCCAAGAGAGGGGTGAACTCCTTTATCATTTGTTGTGTTATGTGTTTACCATTCAATCGTTATTTGTTGGTTATTATTTCAGATCTTGAATGTGTAATTTTCTATGAAATTTGTGTTTGTAAATTGATCCTTTCTACAAGCACACTTAAATAAAACCTTGCAAATATTTTCAAGAATACAAGCCTTTATCATTTTCCGATCAACGTGCCACAGATCAGTCAGCCCCAAGGGTCAATGACTTATGGGTTAGGGTTTAGGTCTAAATTTGACATGGTTAGATTAGACACATGCCCTTGATGGTATGCAAGGGTTTCAAGAGTCAAGGATGCCTCGATGTCTCTACATAATCTTTGACATCCTCCATGTTTGTATGAACCTTCATTATGTGGTCTAACCATTTTCATCATTCATCATTCCCATATTGAAACGTCAAAACTCTCTTGAAATGTCATGGAATGTCTTCCAACATGCTCATATGCAATGCCATCAACCGACCCAATGTTGAGTAGTGAATGGGCCAACGTTGAAAAAATTTCTTCAAAATAATCAGATGCAATGAAATTTTACATGTTTGTGCCTTAGGAAATGGACCATGGTATGGGAGAGTTTTAAGACTTAGTGAAATCATTGAGATTAATTATTGATGTTTTGATATGAAATAAGAAACTAAAATTGAACTTTAATTTATTAAATTTTCTTTTTTTTTTTTTTTTTTTTTTTTTTTTTTTTAATTATTTTATATTTAGTTATTAATAAAAACAATAAAAAAATTTATTCCCAACATTAAAATGAAAACATAGAAATAATTAAGTTAACAAAGTTGATTATTCAAATCATTGTGAGATAAGTGCAAATGGATGATACAAATCTCTCCATTAACAAATGAATGCAGGCCATTTGTAGTAACATTGTTCGCTTGGAATATATATATATATATATATATATATATATATATATATATATATATATATATAGTGATTTCATTCACACACTACTAACTTATCCTTATTTTCACAAAGGCTTGTTTTTAATTGCTTCAAGCATGACATTTTTTCATTTGCAATTTTGCTAACAGCTAATAACTCTTAAATATGCTCTCTTTCCTCATCTTGAAATAGCGGTCTCCTAAATCAATTGGCTTACATATGGCTGACCTATTCTACATGTTACCCCTCATATTGTATGAGGCATTATACTAATTTGAAGACCCTTCCCAAGAAAGTTGTGTTTAGAGGATGTGTGTCTTGATGGCTATCAGTTGTGGATTTGATACTTATTGTTTCATTTAGCATCGACTATTGGGGAATCATTGCATATTTGGAGGATTGCATATTACATGTGGATATTGATAGATAAATGGGCTTGATGAGGGTCTTACATATATGGTTCACTCTTTTTTTACCCTTAGCACATTCATGGAGAGGGATACCCGTCAAATAAGGGTTTTACCTAAGTTTTATTTCTCAGTTCTTGATACTCCTTGAGATAGTGTACCCTCACTCTAGGGCACATATCCCTAAGGTGCATGCCTTGGAAAGTGTGTTTTGCATTCGATGGTTGAGATATATTCATGAGGAGTTCCTTAGCTTTGGGGCCCTATTTTTATCACGTGGTTGAGATTTCAAGGAGGTTGGCTAACTCATATCATGGAATGATCCCTTGGTCATTACATCTTGGCACACTTATTGAGGAGGCCAAACTACCCTGCACATAGTTCTAGAGTGCCCCATGGTTTTGATATGATTGATGGTATTAACACAATGTTTTATGCTCTAGCACATGGTTTTGGGTTTTTTTTCAGATTCGTTTAGTGGGAGGTTTCATCCTTTATGTGTATTTTCCTAGGTTGTCCAACTTTTGGCCCTTGGTTTGAGGAGAGATGGTTGCTTGCACATGCATTCGTACTAATGGAAAACATTTTGAGGACATCCATATCGTTAAGGCGATTATTATGACAACCAAGGGGCCACTATTGCACACATGTCCATGATATCCATCATTTGATGAGTTGGTTATTGCATTGGAGGAAACACACTCACTAACCTTGCTACCTTGGCATTGTTTTGGCATTTCTAGGTTGTTGAATCATTAAACAAGTGGAGCGCTACCCTAGTTTCCATATGGGAACATTTATTTTTTATGTAACTACCTTACACTAGTCAATGATTTCTTGAGAACAAAACAACAATACAAGAAGAAAAAATTAAAGGAAATTTAGTAGGAATTTTACATAAACAACTCTGAATTATTGGTATCTCTAAAGGATATCTACTTGAATCCAATTGGTTAAGAGTGGGATAGTTGGGATATATGTCAAAAAAAAAAATTTCACACCCAAAATCATGTTGATCAAATATCCAAGACAACCACCATTCCCTCAGTCACTACATTTGCAAAACAAAATCCAAGAATCCATATTCCTTCTATTAATTTGTGAAAACATTTCAACTACTCTATGCACTCTCTCTGACTTCTACAAATAGTTAATGGATTAGGGGTTAGGGTTTAAGGGATTAAGGGTTCCATTGATTTTTTTTCATTTTACCCACTCCTGTGGGTTCCTATCTATGCCTTGTTCTTCTCCGTTGGCATCTAATTCAGGTTTTCCTCTCATGCACTTTTGTTGGGTTCTTTAGGATTTTTATATAAGATTTCAAAGCTATTGCTAGTTTTGACTCCTTTGTGAGCCTGGGGTACCGTGGGCCTTCTATTGGGTCTTATTCTTGCAGTAACTTTCTCAAATCTCTCTGAATCTTTTGGCGCAAAATTCCTTTCCTGAGGCAGTGAGAAATTTAATGGGAAATCTCGAAAGAGATGGCCATGTTGACGGAATTTTTGACATCGGAAGAGTATATGCTCAAAATCGATATTTTGGAGCCATTCTATGTCCTGATAGCTCAAATAGATTGATTCTGGCAGGGCCTTGGAAACATTCATGTAGACACAAATGCATGTGTATGAGGTATACCGACCTTGCTTGGTTACTTCCGAGATTTTAACAAAAGATCCAAGGGAATTACCAACTCCTTCTATTGGGTCATCTTCTTGCAGTAACTTTCTCAAATCCCTCTGAATATTTTGGTGCGAAATTCCTTTCCTGAAGCAGTGAGACATTTAATGGGAAATCTTGAAAGAGATGTCCATGTTCATGGAATTTTTTACATCAGAAGAGTATATGCTCAAAATCAATAGTTTGGAGCCATTCTATGTCCTGATAGCTCTGACATATTGATTCTAGTAGGGCCTTGGAAAACATCATGTAGACACAAATGCATGGGCATGGGGTATACCGACCTTGCTTGGTTACTTCTGATATTTTAACAAAAGATCCAAGGGAATTACCAATTCCTTCTATTGGGTCTTCTTCCTGCAGTAACTTTCTCAAATCCCTCTGAATCTTTTGGAGAAAAATTCCTTGCCTAAGGAAGTGATACATTTAATGGGAAATCTCGAAAGAGATGGCCATGTTCATGGAAATTTTGACATCGAAAGAGTATATTCTCAAAATCAATAGTTTGGAGCCATTCTATGTTCTGATAGCTTAGACAGATTGATTCTGGTAGGGCCTTGGAAACATTCATGTAGACACAAATGCATGTGTATGAGGTATACCAACCTTTCTTGGTTACTTCCAAGATTTTAAAAAAATATCCAAGGGAACTACCAATTCCTTCCAAGATTTCAGTGTCCCAAAATTCCTGCGACAATGAATCTAATTTGATCCATATGCTCTTCCGCAAGAAAATTGGGAAAGTAGAAGCAAATGTGGAAGCTAGGCAACTTGTTGAATGATAGAAGATAATCATAGTAGTACAATTTCTATACAATGTCCAACCTGATATACGTAATCAAATACAAAAGAGGCCCTCTTATAGGCTCTAGGTTCCATTTAGTTTTTTACATCAAGAATAGGTCCACATTCTAGAACCATCTCGAAATATATGTACTTTAGGCATACCACGAGTGATCAAATATGATTAAATCAATAATAATGAGCTCCAAGATCAATTTTTTCCATGTTGAAGTGATATGTGCATATTTTTACCCTCTCTAGATGTGACTGCGTGCATTTCAAAGAGAAAGGTGCACTAATCATTATAAACAAGAAAATTTAATAATTGTCCAAAGTTCCAAGACATTTTATCAATTCCATACTAAATAGAATACATGCAATACATTTCAGAAATAACATTGTTGAGATATATAGTCCAAAGCCACAATTTTTACAAAGTCATTTAATTTTCTAGTTGGTTTAATGAATTTAACCTTACAAATTTCATTAGAAACATAAATTATAATGGTCCATGGCTCAACATAAACTAGTTAAGCACCCATACCTATGCTATTAAAAATAGGAAGGTGAAATGAGGCAGGATCTCGTTATTTTTTTAAAAAGGCATCAATTCGTATGATCTTCTCCTGCTATTCAAAGTTTTTTATTTCGTTAAATCAATTCCATTAATATTACCATGTGCATATTATCAAACCTTGCAACACATTTTCGATCAATTTGCAGAGGAGAATAAATCATGTCCTCATCATGGCTAGAGGAAAGAAATCATGTTCACTAGCATTGTGTCCTAAGAATACTTAGAGAGTGCATGGAAAAATAACTCGCAAGGCTTTGGATTTGAGGATCAGGGCGTGGATCCGCCTATTCTTCACGCCTTTAAATTATATCTACAAGGTCCTCACTCTCTCCATTTACACCAGCTAGCCAAAATACAAGGGTATGAATCCATTCCCAAGCCCTCTTGCACAAATCTCGAAAAAACTGTCGAGGGTTTTAGATAGTGCCAAAATAATATTTGAATTTGAATTTGAATTCCATTACATCAAATATTTACCTCATTTATATGTTGAATCTCGATCTATGATTAATGGATTCTTCTTATTGTCTCGATGCTCAGGGCCTTTAGTATTATAATGTTAGTGCGTTAAAGAGGTTTTAACAAGGCAAGAGAAGATGTACAACAAATCCAATGATGGAGAGGGCCACGAGGGTATCTCAAAGAAAATGTCTCAAGCTTCTTCCATGCCATGGGACTGTAACTTTTGTAGATACATTCTTGATTAAAAATATTCCTACTACTATTAGGTTTGGCTTTCAACCTTTCCCCTCTGTTCTTCAATTTTTCCTTCTTCAGCAATCGTTTATGGTATGCCTTTGGATGGAAGGTAGATGAATATTTACTCTCTAGGATCTCTATTCCTATAGATATTTGATGTCATCATTTCCCTCTCATGCTTAATGGTTCTATGAAAAGGATGTCTTCACAAGAGTTTTTGAAGATGGGTACATCTTGAACCAGATTGCCCTTGTTTGACTTCTACTACCAACTATTCTTGATTTGATCTTTTATCTCTTCTAAATTCTACCATTTGTGTATTGAAGCAAGCCTCTCTAGTTTGGTATTGGACACTAATAACTGGCATTTATTTGTTCCAAGTGATCCATGGTTGTCATTTTTTGCAACTTACAATAAAATTAGGGTTAGACCACCTTGGCTTCTTGTCTATGGACCTTTTCTATAAAAATTGTTAATGAGCTGTGAATCGCCTTCCATCTATAGCCCTCTATAAACTAAGTTGAGAAGCTAGATTTATCCCCATTACTATTGTTTGTACATTTAATGAATTGTCTTTTTGATGGAAAAATATCCATTTATGTTTCACTTCTTCAATTCGGATCTACTATTTTAGTTTAAGTGCATATTTTATTTTATTTGAGAAATTGACCTTTTATTCTTGGATTTGCTTTTGTTCCATCTATGTGTCATTCTCTTTTTCAATTTGGGAACTTTAAAAAGTATTATTAGAAATAAAAGAAAAATTGTAAATAATTTAAACGAGAAGGAGTGGATATTTTTCTAATGCCATACTTATGTTAAAGTGAGGAAAGGAGATGAGTAGGGGAAATGATAAGATGAGTTTCCCTATATGATCGACTATGATTCCATCAAATGATTTTTACTCTTCGGAGTTCAAGATAGTCAATTATGATCCCCTGACACACCTGCCTCATCGTAATCATCATCATTGTCTTCTTTCTACCCTTACTCAAGATAAGCGATTCTATTCCCCCTTTCCCTCGCCTATTATTCTGTCTTGAAGTTTCATACAAAATTCAAAACCAGTGGCTTTGATTTTTAATGGGGATTACCAGTGGATTTGATTTTTAATGGGGCTTACCAGTGGCTTTGATTTTTAATGGGGATTACATTTTCTTGAAGTTATAATGGGTTATGTGTCTCTGTTTGAGAAGGGAATGATGAGCATAAACAATCAATGTATTAATTTAAAAAATAACATTACATCATCCCATTCAAAAATTATGTCGAAACACAATTCTATGCAAATCCATGCAGGTCGACATCAACTATATTGTCTAAACAAGCCATAAGCAGACTAAGACTATAACATCCCCATATTACCTAAACCAAGCATAGGATAATCTAATCCAGTCTTACTTATTACATAAATATAGGATATATCTTATATTATGGGAAATCAAGCTTCCATACGTGTTCCAACATAAGTAAAAAGAATAGTTAAGTATAACATAGCTTGAACCACATAGCTTGTTTACACTGTAATCTCTAAGCATCAATAGATATGGAAACAACTTGCACCTTGTACACTAATCTTGGAATAAGCTATCATAATAGGAATTACTACCATACTTTTATGAGTTGTATCGGTTTAAACATCAGACATGTATTGGTTATAACCAATGTATTTACAGTAATCAAGTCATCTGTTTCACCGTGTAATCACTGTAATTATAGCCCCTTATTCATCGATAACAAGCATGTTACAACTTTCTATGTGTATAATTACCTATTATATATGAGTTTATACTAATAGCTCTTCATTACCTTCTAGTAATCAAACCAATCTCTTTAGTTCGTAATCAATAATGCTTCTATACTTTGAACTAAACCTTCCTTACTACTAATACTAATTCTAATCCCAACATAAAAAGTAAAACACATAAGAAGTGAAAGTTCCTACATCATAAGGACACCATAAGGATAAGTAAAGTAGGAGCAACATAAAGAGTAAAGTTCCTATCTATAGTGGTTGAGTTAAAGTCCAGTTCCTATATATAGAGTCAAGTCCCTAATCATAAGTAAAGTAGTCAAGTCCTTGGTCATAGTAAAGAAGTCAAGTCCCTATAGTGTTGCTATCAAGACCTTATAAATTCCATGTCATGGTAATTTAAGGATACAAACCCTGTGTAAAGTGGTAAATTCAGTCTATAAACCCTGTGAAAAAGAGGAGTAGTACTGTGGAAATTGAGGATAGAAACCTTGATAAGCCTGGTAAATCAAAGGTTTAAACCGTGTAACAGATTGATGTAACATTTGTCCTTACTAGCTATTGATTCCTCAACATATCAAATATACACCTTTCTGACCAAGAAATATAGGGTTTCTAAACTATCATAAGTCATGAACCAAACTACTCTTCGTGGTAGCAAGATTTTGGAGAGATGATATCCTCTATCCATTGATGACTTAACACCCCACCAAAATAATAATATAGTAGCCTATATATGTATGAGTTGTTGTTGTTGTTGTTGTTGTTACCTTGTTCAATGTGTGGTTTTGCTTACATTTTGGTGGTTGGTTCCTTGATTCAAGAGGTGATTGAAGGCTGGTGTAATAGGAGCTGAAGGATCGGGCATGGGTCCTTCTTCATATTGTGGGTTTCTATTGACTTCACTTGAGATTTTTTCCTAGC
>SNQJ01S0051843.1:24472-55614 GCA_010110895.2 Picea sitchensis
TTTCTTGTGCTTCTACTTCTTGAATATATTGTGATCTTCATGTGTTGATGAATCTTGTATGCACTTAATAACTCAATAAATACCTGCACATCAATAGATCAGTAGTAGTTAGTGATTCCAAGAAAAGATTTGGCTTGGGATCATTATAAAAGATTTGATATTCTTTTACAAGGTTGGGCCTTGTGCTACCTGATCCATAAATTGTAAGCCTATGGCTTGTGCATTTCATCAACATGGATCTCTACAGAGTATAAATTTGTAAGGTACTTTTCCCTCAACAAGATGAGTATATGCACCTTCTGTTTGCTAGTGGGGAAAATCCCCCTATAACTATACTACTTCAGAGTATAGGCAGAGCATTGATCTCCCTTAAAAGGAAATCCTATTTCTAAACTACCCAAACAATCTAACCTTAAAAGATAAGATAAGGAAAAGAGGGTGTACCTTAGGTGCTTTTGGTTCGTGTAGACCTCCTTCTCCTTTGTAGTTTCTTGGACTGTTGGTCTCGTCCCAAAGATGACCTGCAAAAAATTCCGAAAAAAAATTTACTTATCAGTGTTAGGGTTTAGATACAAATGTGAATGAATTAATCAAATAAGCACACAAAAAAAATATTTGGGACATAAACAAAATTCTTTTACTCAGATGTGAAGATTACAAAAGTTAAAACCTTCTCATTGTTCGATGCTCCATGAACTTGGTTTAGGATCCTCTTACTGCTACTCCAAGTGCATCATTCTTGTAATACCTCTCACAATCAATTGATCTCCTTGGGAAGTATGAAATGGATTGTATAGGGAGAGGGATGGAGGGCGAATGCTGAGGCCAAATCTCAGAAAGGGCTGCAAAGATTGGGCTAAAAGAGGAAGGGATTTTGGCAAAGTTTCTCTGTTTTAATGATTGATGTTGGAATGGGACCCCAAGACCTCTTTTTATATGAAAAAAATATAGTTATTCGGTTTGGGGATGGGAAACAATAGGTAAATTGGTTTGGAAACCCTCAATAGCCCATAAACTCCGTCAAATTCCTTGCAAATATTTATTTTTTGCAATTTTTGGAGGTAAATGTGGGTTGTTTAGTATGCAACTAACATATGTACATGGGTTGTCTAGCATGCAACTAGCATATGTATGTAGGAAGTAGTGCAACAGGGAGCGTACATGCTCCAAAAAATGTTTTTTTAAAGAGAGATCCTCAACAGTAATTTGGAAAATTGTGCAAGTAGAAAGGCTAATGCCATGTATGCATAGGTAGGTCATTTTAGGGATATAACAGATGCCCCTTAATGTGTGAGGCCAGAAGAGAAACTGATGACTAAAATACATTACAATATCTTTACCAGTAGGAAGACATGGAGTCGAGTGAGATTGGGACTAGAGTTCAAGAGGTTGCTATCTACAAAAGATTAATAATCTCTCAAAGGTGGGCATACCCATGCTCATGATGAACTAATTATGTCTTCTAATCAAGTACACTATAGATCCATGTCATATAAATGTCTATATAAAGTGTATCCGCAATCAATACGCAATGAATATACATCTCAAAATCAATCGATGATATTCAAGTACAATATAATATGCATCTTCAATAAGCATCAATGCCTATGGCTGGATATGAGGATTTCATAGATCTAGAAACAACTTCAAGATCTTCAACAACTCAGGTAGGAGTACAATAGGAGTGTAACACTCAGTACTCTTAGGTCTTCGACATGTTGTCGGGGAAAGACTAGAGGATATCGATCATCAGGCACATAACTTCGTCGATTTTGAATCTGGACTTGAGTGGACTCACATGATGGCCGACTCATGAAAATCAAGAGATAAACTACAAAATGGATGACTTAGGTTGGATTAAAATTCCCTTGGAAAAAAACACGAAAGATGATCAGACTCAGGCAATGCAACATTGACATAAGTTTGTGATGCATGAGGTACCACAAACTCTCCATATGTTTGGAAGAGTAACCAAATGGAGGAGGACACATCTCTATGTAGTGAGAACTATTTTCTAAGTTCATACTAGATCCCAATGCTTGGAAAACAAACATAAGGATGTGCTTTGTCCAAGGGAGACTATCTTGCTGCCAAAAAAAGAATGTATATTTCATGTCCCCTCTTTTTGGAATATTTGATTATTTTTGTCTTTTTCAAATTTTTAACGAGCTTTAAAAAGAATAAAAGAATGCTATGTTACAAAGGAGGAACCAATTTCATGATCAATCAAACTGGTTCTAAGCGCATGGAACATACTGATGCTCAAGGCAAGGAGACATGTGCAGGATAAGGACACTCAGGGAAAATTCCTCCATGGGTCAAGGTGTCAAATTGCAATTAAGGAAAAAAGTGTTGCAAGGCTTGCGTATAAGGAATGATTTAAAGGTTTAGTTGAGAGAAACATGGAGCTGACATTAGGCCAAAGACGCAAATATGAGACCTGTAATGCGATTAAGCATGACACAACAAGACTCCTTCCATGTGAATTTTTATGAGCCCAGAGAAGGTAAGCTCGGTTGTTTTTTCATGTTTAGAGAGTCTGAAAAAACGTTAAAGAAGACTCCAGGGAGTACCTTTTTCGCAATTAGTCCAATAGGCTCAAAAAAGGGTTAAACTTGCATTGAAAGGATGTCTCTTCAAAACCATTTTAACGAGTGTGACAAAGACAAGATCACTCAACTATCTTTTCAATTTTAAGGAGTCTGAAAATAGATTAACTATAGACTCACATCCTTTTTCTAGGTTTAGTCTCCTTATCCCGAAAAAGTATAAAATATAACTGAGGAGAACTCTCCCGGTGAGACAAGTCTCTCGAGGCATACTTTTTTCCAAAATAATCTATTGGTTGGAAAAAGGGTTAAACTCATGCATAATAGATGTTCTTCTGGACCAATTTAACGAGTGTTGAGGAACAAGGTCACTCAATGATATTTTCATATTTAGGGAGTCTGAAAATAGCTTAACTATGGACTCCGTGGGGGTTCCTTTTTTGTAAGTAATCTCCAAGGCCCTAAAAAGAGATAATCTAAAACAAAGGAGAATGTTCCTTTTTTGAAAATTTAGTCCCTCAAGCTTGAAAAAGGGTTAAACTTACGCCTGAAAATACTCTTTTAGTGAACCAAAGTTCCTAGAGCATACCTTTATTCATAAAATTATCCATCTGGAACAAAAAAGGGGTAAACTACCATCGGACAGATGTGCCTTCAAATTTGAGTTTGGCGAGCATGAAGGAAACAATATCGCTCAACAATCTTTTCAATTTTTGAGAGTGTGAAAAGGGCTTAAAGAAGACTCTAGGGGGGCTTATTTTCTCAAGTAATCCATACGATATTGAAAAGAATAAATACAGTCTCATTGGATGTTGCTTTCAAAATTTAAGTGAGCTTGAAAGAAAACAAACCATGCTCATTAGGGAGTCTCTAGGTTAAGGACAAGAATGATGACTAGAGAGAAGAATGAGGCTTCAATATGTAGTCATAGTGAGACTAACAAGGACTCCCAAGCCTATAGTCAAAACTCACATCATGGACGCCAAAATGAAGCAAAGGATATACCTAGGGCATCCATGTAGAGGTAGGCTCTACCACCTAATTACTACACTTCTAAAGAAGTTTAAAAGGTTCTATGTCACAATTCAATGGGGTCGATCCTAAGGCCAAATGAACCAGGAAACGAATAATGCAAAAATGCAAGTAGGGAAAAACCTAACCTATATGCCATTTTCGAGGTCAATACCTATCAGAACAGATCGATATGATGAACACATGTCAAATAAAAATGTCTCCAAGATCTTGCATATAAGGCCAATAACACTCATCCAAAAGCTAATAGATCCAATATAGATAGAAACTTTGGAAAATAATAGGTGCTACTGAATACAAAACTTGAAAACAACAAACCTGCACTGTACAATATCTACAAGGTACCAAATAGCCTTACGACCCATGCATGGTAGTATTTTAGGTAGATCCTGTTGCTAGGCTCTAACCAGGAGTCTCTTCGATAGTCAACTTGGAAAGTCTCCCAAAAGGGAAGAAAACACAAACCATGATGTAAGTATTCCCACGAAACAAAAATGTAGTCATGGCTTCAAGGATAGCCTCATCCAAAGGCAATTCAAAATATTTGAAATCACCCGAACGAGGATGACAATAGTCCCAAAGGGTGAAGCAAGCTGACCATATTCCATATGATGATGAAGGTTCTATCCAGGATGGGTAGAGTCTATCAACAAAGAATCACAAGCACGAGGGATTGAGGATCTAGAAACAATGATATTAGACTCAATAGCAGACTCAAGATCACTTGGACCAATAGTGGAAAGCAAGGGCTCCCATTCCCCCATTGGATAAACCAATGGATCAATTGCTAGGAACAAGTCTAGAGAAGGAAAACATGAGTGAACAAGTTCCTACTCAGGATAAATTGAACACTGAGGATAAGACATCACATAATTTACTTGTGGCGGGGTAGAGTCTACATGAATACTAGGAACATATAAAGGGGAAGCATGAACTAATTTCAAATTAGGATGGTGATTATTAGATGCCAACTGGTCATTAGTGACAATGATTCTGTTGTGAGGGAAATGCATCACTCAAAAGAGCGTAGACACCACAACATTCATAGCATAAACAAAATCATGCTTAAGAAGCATATTGAAATCTAACGGGCCTTGCACCACTATAACATCGACAATGACAGTCTTCCCACCTAATGAGATGGGTAACTGAGGAATAATCCCCAAATATTCACTAGGACGTCTGTCAAAATCCAACAGCTCATGCGATGCAGACACAAGCTCGGGAGAACCCAAAGCTTTCCAAGTCGAGGAGGATAAAATACTTGTAGAGGCTCCTTCATCTACAATACATCGGTAAATGGTTTTTGAATTAACTTCAACCCTTATTTGAAAGGGTGTAGAATAAGGAAGGCGAGGCTCAACAAGATCATTCCAATCAAAAGAAACTATCCTAGGACTTGGAGGGGGTGTGCTCGAAGTGAGAGGAATGCCCCCTTGTTCTGAAAGTACTGAACTGGAAATGTTAAAAACATAGTCGATAGATACATTACTCCCCAAGAGAAGAGTGGGATCAGCCTAAGATTGCATCAGTGTGATCACTTTGGTAGACTCTACAATCTCCAATAGAAGAGTGGGATTAGATGAAGATTGCATCGGCATGAAGACTTTGGTATACTCGACACTATCCAAGAGAAGAGTGGGATCAACTGAATATTGCATCGGTGTGACCACTTTGGTAAACTCGACACTCTCTAAGATAAGAGTGGGATCAACCGAATATTGTATCAACACGATCACTTCCTCAACCACTGGATGAATAGGCTACAAGACAACATGGTCTGAAGGTGCATTGTACCCCAAAATAGGAGTGGGATTAGTCGAATATTGCATCGGAAAACCCAATTCATCAACCACTGGTTGAATAGACTGCGAGGAAACCTCAAAATACTCAGAATCGGAAGAGCTTGTAGACAGGGACCACAATCTTCATTCCTATGGAAGGCCAAGGCATAAATGAGTAAGGTGATCTCCCTTGTAAATATTACAAGGGAACTTAGGCTTACATCCTATCCATCTAGGTTTCTCAACATAAACAATTCCCCCAGGATGGCTCATAGTGGCTGGTTGTATGTCACTCGTATGACTCGCATTGACGTGACTTGTGCCCCCAACATGACTAGAAGTACTAGCTCGTTTCTTGTCCTCAACATGAATCACAAAGGTTGTTGATTACTCTCCAACATGACTATTAGAGGTTCGTTGTTGAATTCTATTATGACTCGCAGGGACTAGGTTTGTGCACCCAACATGACTAGCAGTGGTTGGTTGCACATTTCCAACATGATTTTTAGAGGTTGGTGATTGGTCAATAACTTGAATCAAAGAGGCTACAGACCTATCACCAGTATGACTAGTAGTGACTGGACTTTTTACCCCATAATTGACTTGCAGAGGTTGGGTGTTTGTCTTCAACATGAATATCACTAGAGGTTGAGGAACTATATCCAACATGACCCGCAAAGGTTGGTGATTTATTCTTCCTTATCTTCCTCTTTCTATTTTGTTTAGACTTCTGGTTACTGTAGCTAGAATTTTCGTAGAGAAGGTAGAAGGAGGAGGAGAAGAATTTGTTGATGAAGGAACATCAACATGATGCCCATGACATAAGGTGCTTAACTGAGAAGAGTCCAAAGCATTAAGGACATTTGGAATGGTACCAAATCAAACTGGTAGTCCCACATAACCTAGGAATGTACAACGTGGCCATCAAAGGGACACCAACTTTTTCGAAGAATGGAAAAGAACAAGAATCCTCTTGCGAATGGGTTCCTTGGTTGGTATCGTCATGAATGTTTTCCATGAATATCTTATGCACAGGTTCTTCCCTTGTGGGATCATTCAAGTCCATAAAATTCTCTCACACTGACTCTGGCGAACAAGTGGTATAAAAAAAACAACGCCTATAAAGAGGTTTCTCCACGTTTCTAAGAGAACGACCAAAAATTCCTCACAATTGGTGGAGTGGGCTGTCTACTACCTTAGGTCAGAGACCCAAAGAAATGGATGACTAACTCACTATGGAAAACTAGGGAGCACAAATCACACCACTATGAAGAAAATCCTAAAAATATACAAACAAAAAAACTACCCTTCTTAATACTTCCGACGCAGGGAGATGAAGTCATGATCGTCCAAAGAATTCACAAAGGAAAAAAACTAGACATGAGAAATAGTTACCCAGACCTCTACCCAATGGTCCCTTCGGGTGTCTCCCAGAGAGTACAGAGTCTTCCTCAGGTACCACGACACACCCCTCACAATCACTTGTGTGTCAACCTATATAATGGAAAATAAGACACCAAATTGTAATCAACAATCAGGGGGGTACAGTCGACAGTCAGGTGAGTGTATGGGTAGGGTAACTAATCCCGAAGATCCTCTTGAGGCTTGAAACACGACAGGGCCATAATCACTCTTAGAGTACCTTGGATGGATCCAAGTGTCTCAGAGGTCTGACACAAGTCGGGCCAATAATGCTACATGATTCACTCCCAATACACACTCTCCCAAACGCTTTGTTGGGATCATGAGTGGATATCTCCATCACCATCCTCCACGCGGCCTCGTGTTTCACTCCTGTGTGAGAGGAGCTTCCCGGATTGAGTAATTGTAAAGTGGTTTTTTCACACCCTAGCACAAACACCTAAGTTAAGTTTTGGTTAGCCTTGGAGAGTTTACCTCTCCACACCTAATCCAAGGCCCTAGCCTAAGCTATTGGTGAACCCTAGAAAAAGTGTTACTAATATATTTTAGATTAGCATGTTTGTTTTAGGGTATTTTCTTACTCAAGGAATGAAGGTGAAACTGATGTTGTTTGAGACTCTTGCAAAATATGAAATTGATTAGATCACTGGAAAAGAAAATTTTACGCTAATTCTACAAATGAAAAAGAGTTTCAAGCAAAAAGCATGAACAATCCCTCAAACACAAAAATGCAATCTTTTCTCCTTTCAATGCAAAATTCACAATGCAACTTTTGAGTGAAACAAAAGATAAAATGAAAGGATTTTCTTTCTTATTTTTTCTTTTGAAATGCTTTCAAGATGAGAAGAAAACACAACACTATGATAATTTCTTTTTCTTTTTCAAATAAAAATGCAAAGAAATGAAAATAAATAAAGAGACCTAACTAGCATAAAAGTAGGATTTTTGTATATATTTTTTCCTCGAATCAAAGCAGAACTAACAAAATATGCTAAAAGAAACTACATAATACAAATCATTTTTCTCAAAAAATCAAGTTAAAAATAATCCAAAAAAGCTAAGAAACACAGAGAGACAAGATGATTTTTTTTATTTTTAATTTCATAAACAATATGAGCCTGCAAACTGTCTCAACCCCAAACAATGGAAGCTTTTAGAACTCAGGAAGAATTGGGAACCACAAGTTTCCTGTAGGAAAAGGAAAATATTTAAAAAAATTCTCCAAAACAACAGAGGCACGTGTTGTGCACGGCCAACCTATGTATGTATGAGGGCTGTGTATAATGTAGACCACATATGTACGCATGTTGTATAGAGAACATGATGCGTACACCTCTATAAATTTTCAAAAAAAGAAAAATTTTTGTCAAACAACTTGGGCAAGGGAAGCTGGTAGGCACCTGAAAGGCGATCAGAGACCCAACCTGACTCAAAACACTCAGAAAACTCATAAAGAAACTGAAAATAAAATTTGTCCAAGATATCCCACTAAGACTCTAGAGAGATTCCCCAATGGAGTCACTAATTCTGCTAGCGGGGAAAATCCCGTTATTACTATACTGGGTCGGAGTATAGGCAGAGAATTGATCTCCCTTAAAAGACAATCCTATTTCTAAACTACCCCAAACAATATGACCTTAAAAGATAAGAGAAGGCAAAGAGGGTGTACCTTAGGTCCTTTTGGTTGGTGTTGTAACGACCCTGCTTAAATAAATGTAAAGGATTATTAATTATAATTAAATTGATGATCTGATTGTCCTAAGATGTTGGCTAAACAATAATTGTTTCTTATATAATATTAACTAAATTAATTATCATTAATTATTTGTTCATAATTGTCAATGGTTATTTAATTATTAATCCACTCTTTAATTATGTGAGTAAAGAATTAATAGGGTTGATAATTTAATTTATTAAAACTTACGTATAGGAGTGGGATAACAAACATTAAATAAAGGATAAGAAGCATTAAATAAATGGGATAAGATATTTAAGAATGGGATAAGATATTAGGTAGGGAGTAAATGAAGGGAAGTCGGTGAAGGAGGGATAAGGGGGGAAAGTAGTTGGAGGGGAGGATTATTCTATGGGAGTTGGCCAAGGATTTTGGGGGAGCTCTGAGTATTGCAGAGAGGGAGGAATTTTGTGAGTGGCATTGACACAGTGGACCGGAGTTGCTGGGGGTTTTGGGCATGGAGGGCCAGGATATCCGTTGATATCCTGGGACTAGGGAGCTAACTAGTCGGCAGGGAGGACGGTTTTGCGTAGTGTTCTAAAGAAGCGGGAAGGAAGTAAGCTGCGAACAACAGGAAGGATTATTAGCATCAGAGTTAAGGTATTTCTCTAAAATTTATGCATTGTTGTATTATGTTAGAAAAAAATTTATTATTCATAGTAAAATTTGAGTTATGGAAGTTATTGTTATAAATGACTGTGTTATGAAATTACTGTCTTAGTTTATCAAAATAAATTGATGTAAAATTAAAACCGACCATTACAGGTGTAGACCTCCTTCTCCTTTGTAGTTTCTTGGATTGTTGGTCTCCTCCCAAAGTTGACCTATAAACAATTTAGACAACAAAGCTACAATATATTCTATCTCTCCTTATCAGTGTTAGGTTTTAGATACAAATGTGAATGCATTAATCAAATAAGAACAAAAACACAATATTTGGGACAAAAACATAATTATTTTATTCAAATGTGAAGATTACAAAAGTTACAACCTTCTCGTTGGTAGACGCTCCACGAACCTAGTCCAGGCTCCTCTTACTACTGCTCCAAGTGCATCATTCCCATAATACCTCTCACAATCAATTGATCTCCTGAGGTAGTAGGGAAGGGATTTTATAGGGAGAGGGATGGAGGGGGAATGCTGAGGCCAAATCTCAGAAAGGGATGCAAATCTTGGGCTAAAAGGGGAAGGTATTTTTGTAGATTTTCTCTGTTCTAATGATTGATGTTGGAATGGGACCCCAATACCTCTTTTTATATGAAATAAAGATGGTTATTTGGTTTGGGGATGGGCTACAATAGGTAAATTGGTTGGGAAACCCTTGATAGCCCATAAACTCCATCACATTCCTTGCAAATTTTTATTTTTTGGAACTTTTGGATATAAACGTAGGTTGTTTAGTATGCAACTAGCATATTTACGCAAGCTATATAGCATGCATCTAGCATATGTACACGGGAAGTAGTGCAGTAGGGCACGTACATGCTCCAAAAAATGGTTTTTTAAAGAGAGATCCTCAACAGTAATTTGGAAAACTGTGTAAGTAGAAAGGCCAATGCCATGTATGCATAGGTAGGGCATTTTAAGGCTATAACAATGTTGTGTTTAGATTCATTTCAAATTGGCATGCACAACAACCTTATGGTTGTTTTTCATGCGAAATTGATAAAGTGATTTGATAGCCCAAGAATAGTTATTTTCTCTCATCCCTTGCTATAAAAAAATCCTTCGAACCTAGAAGGGATTCCATCACCTCATCAGGAAATTCTATGAAAGATACTGACTTATGCATTAGATTCATAGATTCTAACATTTTTCATGGTGAACTGTCATTCAAATAATATGAAATTTAAGACAAGGGGATGCCTACCTTTGCAACTAGGCTTACACCTAGGATGACAAATTTGAATTCTATGTCAGAGGAAAGTTGTAATTTGACATATAGGAAAGCATCGACAATTTTGAGCTGATATGCAACACCATATTAGTAACACTTGAAACGAAAGAAGAGGTAACAATGCCTACCTTTGCAAGTTTGGTGTGCATTTCAAAGGATGAGGTACAAAGGTTGTTTTGTAAATATACAAGTAGATTGGAACCTTTGAACATAAAAAATGTCGAGCCTACTAACTAGTCAATGGGGAGCTCACTATGAATTTGAAATATTGGTTGTTGATTGATACTTATCCTTTGAATGAAAACTCAACGATAATTTGATGAATTCAAAATATTTGATATTCTTTTATAAGGTTGGGCCTTGGCCTACCTGATCCATAAATTGTAGGCCTATGGCTTGTGCATTTCATCAACATTGATCTCTACGTTGTATAAATTTGTAAGGTATTTTTGCCTCAACATGCTGAGTATAGGCACCTTGTGTTGTGTTTAGAGTCATTTCAAATTGGCATGCAAAAAAACCAATAGGGTTGTTGTGCATGCCAATTTTGCATGCACAACAACCCTATGGCTGTTGTGCATGCCAAATTGATAAAGTGGTTTGATAGCCCAAGAATAGTTCTTTTCTCTCATCCCTTGCTATAACTGGTGCCTTGGGTAGTTTCCCATTTGGTCATAAGAATTTGGAAGAAATTGGCACTTAAGGGATAGGTCTAGGGCCAAAAATTTGTTAAGCCCTAATATTGGCTCATTACCCCTTAATTGGGGCATATTAGATTAGTAATGTTATTTTATTTATGTCGGCTTTAGGCCATTAGTTGTAATTATACCTCCTAGTTTCCTATATATACCAAGGAGACATTTTCATTTTGAATCATCTTGTGCTTGAACATTTAAGTGGGGTAAAAGGAGGTTGCCCCCTCGAAGAGGCTTATTATCTGAAATTATCTCTTTTTCGAGGCGTTGAGTACTTTTCCTAAGGTTTTTCTATGCTATATTGATGTTTGGTTCTTAACATATGGTATCAGAGCTCAGGGTCTTGGGGTTTCGCTGCTACATATGAGAAACCGTGTCATTTTCGCTATAACTTTTTTCTACAATGTTTTAGAAGGAACAGCTTGGAGGAAATTTATTAGACGGATCAAGGTACGTTGGGGTCAAAATTCAGCTCCTGAGGCCTTATACTTTTGGAGATACAACTTGTACAATATAGGGTTCTGGAATCATCCTGAAATGAGTCATTTCGGAATTTTCGCTATAAAAACTTTTTTGTAACGTTTCAGACCCTGAAATATGGAGGCCATTTACAAAAATTAGTAAGGTATCTGTGGTAAAAATTTCAGATTCTGGGTCATCTTAAATTTGTAGATACACCTTGTGTAAGATAGGGTATCTGACTAGTCCTATTGATTAGTCTCAAGAAGGTGTTCTAGGTAAAACAATCATAAATTCTTGCTAGAGTATCCAAATTGAGTGGGAATGGTTTCATTGGATCGTGGACAGTCTGCAGTATTTTGGGTGCGAGTTTCATAATTTTATATCAATTATTTTGTGCGGGGAATTCTATACAAGTGAGATCTCCTAGAAAGGCCAAAAATCTGCAAGTTGTGAGGAAGTTACCATAGATTCCACTTGGCACATCCAATTTTGATCATACCTGTGGCATTACAGAGAAGAAATATCAGAGAACTACCTAAAAGAAATTTTCATACCTAGAAGGGCCGAAACTTGGGAGATAGAATAGAATAAATATTTTCTAGCAGAACCGCCTCAAAATCAAGATTTAAAAGTGATACTTGGCCAACATGCCACCAAAAAAGGGACCTTCTACACCAAATAAGCCTCCAGAAAATCCTAATTGGACTCTCCATGAAGGTGAAGAAATGCGTAGGGACATAAATGAACTACAAAAGAAAATGGATTCAATGGAAGCTAAGTTGATGGATTCAATAGAAGCTAAGTTGGATACTAAGATGGATTCAATGGAAGCTAAGATCATGGAAGTAATGAAAAATTTCGTAACAAAGAAGACACCCAGAAGTAAAAATGCATCCCATGAAATTCATGATGAGGACACAAGGAAGGTGAATCAAGAATGGAGAAACTCCAACTTTGGTTTGAATACCAACCACGTTCCTAAGATTGATATGAGGAAGTTTGATGGAAATGACCCAATCACATGGATACTTTATATGGAGCAAATTGAGCAGTCTCATAATGTGCCAAAATACACACAAAAGGAGTGCAATTGCTTCTGCTATATTTAGAACCTAATCAATTTGTTTTGGTATCGATAGCTTTGTTCTAACAAATCACTCGTCCTTGGAAAATTTTCAGGAAGAAATGATAGCACACTGAGGGATACAAGGGCAATACCTTCTTTGTGAATTGATAAATCTGAAACAAAGGGGTTGCCTTTACAAGGCATTGAGAACTTCCAAGATTGAATATAGTAGCCTATATTCCAGGATGACATGATTGATGTATTCATAGGAAATTTGGGATAATATTCAACATGAGGTTAAGCCTTTGGGAACCCAAATCGATGGAGAATGCATTTAAGGTGGCAAGAAATATTTAAAGTAAAAATATTAGCTATGGCTACTAGAAGGTACAATCCCAACATCTATAGAGAATAATGCTCCTTCTCCCCACAAAACACCTCAACCTACAAAGTTGACACCTCAACAATTGGAGAAGAAAAACCAAAGGTTTGTAACTTTAATTGTGAGAACAAGTATAGTAAAAGGGACATAAGTGTGGTGAAGAAATTATTCTACATGGATTGTGAAAGGAAGAAGAGGAAGAACAAAGAACCATCTCAAGATGAAAGCGGAGAAGCAATTTCATCTGAAGAGTTGACTCCCACGGTATCTTGTAATGCATTGGCTGGGATTAGCTTTTCGTCAAACCCTCAAGATCGAAGGGATAAATCAAAGAAAAAGGTAATAGTCCTAATTGATTACGGTAGGTACTCATAATTTCATTCAACGTAAAATTAGATAAAGATCTCAATTTCTTTGTATATCCGACACTGAGGTTTCAAGTAATGATTGAGATGGAGGGAACTATCAATTCTCAGGAAAATGCAATGAATCAATCTTACTATGGGGAATATGTAATGAATAGTCCAATGGTGCTATACCCATGGGTGTTGGAGATGTGGTACTAGGAATCCAATGGTTCTGATCATTAGGAAGAGTGGCTTTTTAATTTCAAGAACTTTTCATAGAATTTCATTTGGAAGGAAAAGAAATTGAGTTAAGAGGAGTTATCTGGGAAGCCCAGTGGGTGAGTAGCTCCTAAACGGCATGACAAAATTATTTAAAAGGGGCATCAAGGCATTGTGCACAACTATGCTCACTAGATTGTTGACTTATCTAAGCCATCTATTCCTCAAGATCTCAAGGATCATTGATAAGCATTCAAGTATTTGAAGATATTCCAAGGCTCCCACCACTCGAGAATCATGATCATGAAATTCACCTAATTCCTAGGGTGTTCCTCCTAACATCAGGCCATGCGCTTAATTTCACTCTTTTGAGCATAAGGTTTTTTGTATGGCCTGATGTTAGGATGGCATTATTAGACCTAGCCAAAGTTCTTACTCTACACCGATGGTAATGGTATTCCAAGAAAGAGATAGCTCATGGCATATGTGTCAGTATTATAGAGAGATCAACAAGATCCTTATTAAAGATAAGTTTCCCATTCCGATTGATTGATGGTGTTAGATATGAACTACATTGGAGCAATCCCCTATTTCCACAAGGTGGATCTCTGTTCGGAGTATCACATCAGGATGGGAAAATGAAGGAAGAAGATATCAAAAACAACATTCGAACTCATGAAGGCATTATGAATTTTTGGTCATGCCTTTATACTTAAATGCGCCTTCCACATTCAAGGGTTGATGAATTCCTTTCAAGCCCTTCGAAAATTTATTATTGAAGTATTTTTGATGACCTGCAATCTATATCAAATCTTAGGATCATGTACATATGTTGACAAGGTGCTACAACTACTAAAAGGAGCAACAACTATACAAACCATCCAAATGTTCTTTGGAGTAAAAGAGGTAGAGTATTTGGGTCATATTGTATCTCATGAAGGTGTGAGTAGACCCTAACAAGATTAAGACCATGATGGGCCGATTCCAAAACATTAAAAATCTTAGAGGATTTTTGGGTTTACAAATGCACCTTCCACATTTTTGGTCATGAATTTTTGTTAGGAACTATGGAAGAATGCTTAACCTTGCTATGAGCCACTAACTAAGAAGGGATGCATTTCCCTTAGATCGAGGCCTTCATTTTGAACAACTTAAATGGGTGATGTGTATGAAAGCTGTCTTGACCACTCAGGACTTCACAAAAACTAACTGCTTGTAATGTGATGCCTGGGAAATGGAATTAGTGATGTCCTAATGCAAGAAGAAGTCCCACAGCTTTGAAAGTCGACCACTCTAGGGTAGGGACTTACACAAAATACATTATGAGAAATGATGGCATTACTACATTGAAAAAATGGCGTCCTTACCTAATAGGTAGGCACTTCAAGGTCAAAAGCCCAGGTCATGATAGTCTTAAATACTTCTTGGAACAGACTATCTTCAGGAGAGAACAACAAAATGGGTAACCAAGACATTGAGCTATGATTTTGAAATCATCTAAAAAGGGGAAGAAACTAAAATGTTGTGGCAAATGCGCCCTCAAGAAAGGATTTATATGTTGAGGCCTTTCTTTATTATATCTCGGTCATCCAATCCGTTTGGATAATAGAAGCAAGTGATGATTGGAAGAATGACGAAAAGTGTGCACTCTCATTCAAAGATTGCAGCAAGATTCCAGTTACATCAGATACATTTATGGAAAAATGATTCACTATGGTACAAAGATGCACTTATATTTATGCTTAAGAACTCTAACTCCAAACTCAAACAAAAATTACTGTTGGAATTGCACACCTCTCCATTAGGAGGGCACTTTGGATTTTGAAACCTAACATAGAGTCAAGAAGATTTTTTTTTTTTTGGATGGCCTTAAGGCAATGTTCAAAAGTTTGTGGCAGAATGTGTGGTTGCCAACAAAATAAAAGGTGGAAACAATTAAGACCACGGATCTTTTACAATCATTATCCATCCCAAGTCATTGTGGGAGGTTTCCATGGATTTCATCCAGGGTTACCAAAGTCACGAAGGAAAAGTGTCATCATGGTGATTGTTGATAGGCTGACCAAGTATGCACACTTTTGTGCACTCCTCTCATCCCTTCAAAGCTAGATGCAGGTTGCCACAACATTCATATAAATAGTTCAAAAGCTACATGGCATCCCAAAGATTGTGTGTAAGTGAACAAAGATCCCACATATTCAGACATTTTTGGAGCCCAGAAATTGACTCTTGTTTGGGTACTTTCGATTGGCTCATAGCTCATCCTATCATTCTCAATCTGATGGACAAGGATAGTGAACCAATGCAGAGAATTACCTTAGTTTGCTTTGTCTCTGAAAAACAACCACAATGGTTCAAATGGTTACCCTTGGCGAGATGGTGGTGCCAGCACTCCCTTTCATTCTGCAACAAAAATGACACTATTGATGGCACTTTATGGATACCACCCTCCTTCCATCACTTCTTCTCTAAAGAAAAATCTAAGGTTCAGGTGGAAGATCACATGAGAATCAACAACAAATTCTCCAAATCTTAAAGGAACAACTGACCATGGCAATTGCATGAAACAAAAGCGGATCAACATCATAGTGAAAGAAGTTTTGAAGTAGAGGGATTGGGTGTTTTTAAGACCTACACCATACAAATGAGATGTCCCTCAAGCAAACAAGAAGGATAATAAATTATCTTAAAGTACTATGGCCCATATAAGGTGGTGCAAAGATTGGTACTATGGCATACAGGTGGGAGTACACTTTTGCATATTCATGAGTATATCCAGTTTTCCATGTTTCATGTAAAGAAGGTTATAGGCGACAAGATCCCAGTTCAAACTATGTTTCGAACTTGGCGAGGAAGGAAAAATCATGTTGAAACCTGAAGCCATCACTGACACAAAATTAGCCAAGCGAGGAATATATCCATTTCAGTATCTCATTAAATGGAGGAAACGCTACCACGAAGATTCCACTTGGGAAGATGAGTCTTTTTACTCTGAAGCATCCAGTTACTCAAAGCGTTGCGGACAACACTTGTCTCAAGGGGAGGGTCATGTTAAGCCTAATATTTTCTACATTTACCCATGGTAGGGCACATTAGATTAGTAAGGTTATTTTATTTGCCTATATTGGATTTAGATACGTTAGTTGAATTTAAGATTAGTAATGTTATTTTATTTGTATGTCGGCTTTGGGCCATTAGTTGTAATTATACCTCCTATTCTCTATATATACCAGGAGACATTTTTCATTTGAATCATCTTATACTTGAACATTTAAGTGGGGTAAAGGGAGGTTGCCCCTCGAGGAAAACGGTATCTGAAATTATCTCTTTCAAGGCGTTGAGAGTACTTTTCACGAGGTTTTTCTATGCTATATTGATGTTTGGTTCTTAACAAAATTGTACTCGTTTTGGTTGAGGAAACTATTTCTTCCATGGATGCAAATAATAGTTGATATGTTGTTTTCCCTCTTACATTTCAAGCTAGAACTTGCAAAAAAAAATTGACCTTAGTTGAGGATAGCATATGGAATTGCTTGAGGTGTAATCAAATAGTTTTGAATGTTAATAGAGGTACACTTTTCAATTCAAATTTGAAGATCATATGGAGAAAATCAATGTTATTGCAATCCAAGAGGTTGTAGAACAAGTTCTCAATGTCCTTGCAAAGAAATTATATAAATATGGCTATGAGGGTAATACCAATCAAATTGGATATATGTTTGGGAAGTTGTTATTTAATACATACCTTATATTCGACATAGTTATAAATCTCAATATCTATACCTCCTTCAAAGAGGCATTCATAATATTTGTTTTTCTTGCTTGCCTTATACAAAGTTGTATTGTCTATTTTACTAACTTACCTTATACAAACCATTTCCCTTCCTAATATAGTCATAACCTTTTGTTTCATGCATTGATCTCTTGACCATGGTAAATTTGGAGGTTCTATTAATATTATTAATCTTATTATCTACTAAATATAGAAATATTTTATTTTACAAGAAAAATAAATCTGAAATTTCTAATTTTCTAGTTTTACTCAATTGTCAATGGTTAGTGGTTCCATAATCTAGGTAATAAAAATAATAATATGTATTATTGAATATCTTCTCACACTTATTATTTGAAATGGGATTTTTATCTCCAACATTTTCTTTAGGAAAAAGAACATTATTTTACTAGCCTTGGAGCTCTAGTATTTTTCTGGCACTACTAAAAGAAAAAATACCTAAAGAAATTTTAGTGTTGGTACTTTTAATGAACTATGATTTATATTATGTGTTACCTATTATTATCTCAATTGTTTTTCAAAATAGGGATAGACTATTAGAAATTATAGTCTTTATAACTCTATAGAAAATAAAATAACTAAAGATGGATTGAGTCTAAAATACATTGAGTAAAGCAAAGGAATATATGATTGTAATAGGAACCTATGATTGGTCAAAGTGAGGAATATATGATTGTAATAGGAACCTATGATTGGTCAAAGTGTACACATGTCAACACCCTAGGTGGCCATGTCACCTACCAAGTATAATTCTACCTTGTTTTTTTAGTCTATATGTAGAGGCCCTCTCTTTAGCTATGTAGAGGTTGGCAAGTCCTTTGCTCCCCATACCTCTTAACGTTTTTCAAGGAAAGGCATGTCAAGGAAAGGCATGTCAATGCAAGGCAAGGTATGTCAAGGCAAGGCATGCCAAGGCAAGGAAATGGATGTTAGGGAAAGGCATGACAAGGAAAGACAAGGAAAGGGAAGGAATGTCAAGGCAAGGCATGGCATGCCAAGGCAAGGGAATGCATGGAAAGGAAAGGCATTGCAAGGCAAGTCATGCCAAGGAATGAAAACGGATGGAAAATCATGGCATGTCAAGGCAAGGTAAGACATGTCAAGGTAAGGAATGTATTGTCAAGGCAAGGCATGGCTTGTCAAGGAAAGACATAACAATTCAAGGCAAGAGATGTCAAGCCAAGCCATAGTTTTTCAAGGAAAGACATGGCTAGGCTAGGCATAGCATGTCAAGGAAATCCATATAATGACATGTCAAGGAAAGCCATGGAAATACATGTCAAGGAAAGGAAAGGCAAGGTCTGTCAATGCAAGGCAAGACATGTCGGTGATGCATGGGAAGGCAAGGAAAGACATGTCAAGGCAAGGCATGGCTTGTCAATTCAAGGCATGACCAGGATAGGCATGGCATGTCAAGGCAAGGCAAGGCATGGCATGTCAAGGAAAGGCATGCCAATGGAATTCATGGAATGTAAAGGAAAGGCATGTCAATAGAATACATGGAATGTCAATGCAAGGCAAGGTCTTTCAAGGAAAGGCATGTTAATTCAAGGTAAGGCATGTTAGGGAAAGGAATGGAAAGACAAGGCAAGGAAAGTCATGTTAAGGCAAGGAAAGGCATGTCAGGGAAACAAATGGAAAGGAAAGGCATGGAAAGGAATGTCAAGGCAAGTCATGGAATGTCAAGGCAAGGAACGAGAATGCATGGCAAGGAAAGGCATTGGAAGGAAATTCATGGTAATGCATGGTAACGCATAAAAAATCATGACAAGGAAAGGAAAGCCATGGCTTGTCAAGGCAAGGCATGGCAAGACAAGGCATGGAATGTCAAGCCAAGGCATGGAATATCAAGGCAAGGCAAGGCATGACATGTCAAGACAAGGCATGTCAATGCAACGTGTTATCACATAGATTTTCAAGGGTCAATAAAATATTTAGTTTTATTTTGAGTCATAGTTTTACTTTAGGTTATAGGTTTTATGTCCCTTTCCCATAGCCATTTTTCATCTTTTTGGTATGAATAAATTATGATTAGTTTCATTTTGGTTTGAAGAGTCATTGAGTCAAATATTTTAAAAATTCATCATCATTACCCTGACATATCACTTTCTCCATGTTGTATGCTCACCCATCCTCTTGTCACTTTCCTCGTTAAAATGTCAAATCTAGTCTAATTTGTACGTTGCCAACTCACTAGGAGAGTTCGCAGTGCCTTCAAAGTAAATATTGCATTTATAGTCATCATTGCTCTTAAAGGGTCATGCCAATTGGAGATCTCCTTCATTTTAGAGTTGATTTTTAACTCAATATACAAGGATTATTGTTATGAATTTTTTAACCGTTTTCTCCAAGTATGAAAAGCATCCTCCATCTTGGTGTTGCAGACTAGTATTACAGACAGGTGCTACCCATTTCACTATGAACTGGATGAAGGGGATGAGTTGTTAGTTAGACCACTTGAAGGCTCTCCTGTGCAAATATGAAGATATCATCGTTCAACTCCAAGCTACCAAGTACTCTTTGAGATTTTCTACCTTGTTTTAAGGTCTGGAAAGGGGTTAGTGGTTGTTCCTCTTTGTGGCGTTGCGAACTGATGGATGGTGCTACGAACTATCTCACTGATCTATAAATAAGCTCTAGAACCCTCTCCTCGTGCTCTGTATCTTATCCCTTGAAGCCATAAGCATCCCTAGGTTTGGGTTACCTCATCTATTAATCCTTGGCCTTCTCATTTCTCATCCCACAAATCTTTTCCAAACCCTTTCTTTGGTGCTGCGAACTATGTGCAATCATCCAACGCTGTGAACTCTCTATTCCAACATCCTTTGCAAAGTAGTCTTTCACCAATTCATCAACTGTTCACACTCCTTTTTTATCTGATTATGAATTTAACCCCACTGTTAGCCAATTTAAATCTTACTTATAAGCCATGCCACTATGAAAATTCTATTTGGCCTTTTCTCATTTTTTCCAATGGTCATTTCCCCCGCTTCTCTGTTTTCACCTGTGGGTAATTATTCAGTACTATGAAAAATCCTTCCTAGCTAGTACTGATGAATAATAAACAAAATAAGGTTCACAAAGGAGGGAAAATT
Source organism: Picea sitchensis (assembly GCA_010110895.2). Taxonomy (NCBI): domain Eukaryota; kingdom Viridiplantae; phylum Streptophyta; class Pinopsida; order Pinales; family Pinaceae; genus Picea; species Picea sitchensis. The sequence continues at coordinate 44,951 of SNQJ01S0051843.1, forward strand.
GTGAGGACAAAGACTTATGATATGTAACTATTTGTTGAGGAACCCCTGATTAGGGAGGTCTTCCAAAGAGTGGGTTGTATTAATTTCTGTCAAAAAATGCAGAGGTGGCTAAATAATTCACACCGAACTTTCATGGAACCAAGACCAAGGTTGGGATACTAGAATTTGAGGTATCTGAGATGACCATATTAGCAGCCACTGAGACAACTAGTACTAGGGAGAGATGGTTCAAGGCTATGACCCTGAATGCTACCTTTTCAAGAGAGTTCCTCAAACCAGAATACCAAGAAGACAAATTTTCAAAGGGTGTGCCCATAAACCATATGTTGGAGGGTTGTTATAAAATGATGAAGATAATTCAAAGATACTTTACCTGTGAAGGTATATTTAACATGATCTATCAATACCACATAAGGTTACTGCTACACTTCATGGGAAAAGATATTGTGAATCTTCCTTTCTATTGTTTAGAAGTATTGGAAAAATGTCTAATAGGGTTCAGGCTAAATCTGAGGTAGTTGATACAAGTGTTTTCCAATCATGACTGATAAATATGCTGGTAATGGATGAATTAAAAAAGAGAAACATGGAATGGGAAGAATTCATTACTTCTTCAAATTTTCATCTTAACATTTCTCCTACCCCACATTCTAAGGTACAAAGCCCTCTTCAGGTTGACAAGACTGTACAATTGGGGATGAACAAGAAAAGGAAGAGCATTGGGCCTCTTAAAATTGATAAAGAAATTAAGGAACATGAAGAGGAAGGAGGACCTTCTCAGTCTCCACAAAGAGAGGTTTCACCTTTTCTAGCTCCTAGTCCAATAGAGACTCCTTCAACTAGAGCCACAAGTTTGAGAGGAAGAAAATTGTTTTCTCTTCACCACCTACTGTAGAAAAGGTCAAGGATAGGAGACCTGTTACTAGAGAATCAACAAAACATCAAGGAATTGTGAAGAAAATTATAGTGGGGGCCCCCATCTAGAGAAAGTGTAAAAGTATACCTATTAAGGAGCCCATCGAAATTGTAGACATAATTACTCCTCCAGAAAATCCTACCCTTAAGAGGATAAATAGACAACTTAAAGAGGCAAGGACTGAAATTTCTAAACTAAAAAGGGAGGATTTGGTTGAAAATAAGAAGTTAAATGAAATTATGGAAATGTATTGTGGAACTCTTGAAAAGGCTAAATTTATAGCTAAAAGGTTTCGACCTCTCCACTTGTAGTTTAGGAACTTGTACAGATAGAACATAGCCTACCAGAGTCAGATCAGAGGGATAAAGATGGAGCTACAACCTTTCATAGAGGAGTTGACCAAGAAGAATATGGATATATTAGCTAAAGCTGCCACTAGGAGGATCTCTAGAGTCAGAAAGTCAAGAACATGAATACCTTTACTCATAACAATTTTTTACAGTTTCCTACTTTTGTATTTTGAAAATTTGAAGACAATCATGTTTGATAAACCAAGATTCAGTTGAGGATGTGTTAGCCTTCTTGTGTCTTATATCACTACCACAAGTTATTATAACAGTTGATGACACTTGGGATAGTTTTGGAGTGTTTTTTATACATCTTCAAATGAAAAGAGAAACTACAGGAGAGTTCACAACGCCTGGCACTGCGAACTGGCTAATACAGGCTCACACTGTGAAATGTGCTAAGAACTCTTGATATAGAGGTTTTGGAGGAATCAACGGTTTCCAGATGGGAATATGAGTATACGATAGTTGCTGGAAGGTAATTTGAAGGCTAGAGGGACACCTGACAAAGGGAGATGTGCTCAACGTACACATCATCAAGCACATTTAAGATGATTTAGGAGGTTACCAACATTAGCCTAGTTTTTAGCAGTTTGTTACTTTTTGTTGAACAATTGTAGTTACTCCACCTTCATGTGTGGGAATCCTATGCTAGGAGTGGAATTCGAATTTTAAAGCTGTCATTGACAACCTAGGATAAGGCTGTCATTGACAACCTAGGATATAAGATAGACATTGAAAATCATTGAAGGGTTTGAAGGATTGTAATGAGACTCATACTTTTGAAATTGTGAAGTTATAGAGCCATCTTTGGATTTTGTGTATCAGACCTGAGAATTTTTTATTAATAGAAATCAATTCCTTTCCCATTATCTTATTTCTCTATTAATATGATTCTATTTTCATTTGAATGATTCGTTTTATTTATTGTATCTGTATTACAATGAAGATTTTGTTGTGATGTTGCTATAATTTTATCAGAGTTTATCTTTTGATTAAAGAAGTTCTTATGTCAAAAGGTTTTCCTCATATGTCTACTAGTATTGTCTAATGTGAATGGTAGAAATTTTTATTTTCTCACTAAAGTATTCCATCTATTCGATTTACTCTTTAAAACCTTGATCTAAGTTAGCCAAGACCTCATTTGTTGATACATCTTTTCTGGTACCTTGTGTGATTTTCTTTGTTCTAACTGAGTTTTGATCCATTTGACATCATCATAAAAACTTATTTTTAAAACCTATTGATGGGTGTTGAGCTTACACTTTAGTAGTCAAAGTGTGACTTTTAGTGCTAACATTCTTAGCACTGTTGCTGGGGAATGGATTGAAAACATTTCCCTGGCATTGAATGACAAAGAAAATACTGGTTCTGAGGGTGCACAATAATCGGTAAATTGAAGCATGGATGATTTTAGGGGCTAAATTCCGCTCATGGGCTAATTTTCCATGGTTTTTCCAAAAATGAGATTCGCTATTTTAAAAATGATTCGCCAAAATTCTATAGGATAAAATTATTTTACCTTAAAAATTGCCAAAATTTTATAAAAACTATATAAAATCTTTATAAATTTGAATATTTTTAGAAAAATATCGCCAAACATTTATAGTTGGCATATGAAGGATTAGTAAGATTCGCCAAGGTTTCTACATTTTAAAACAAATTTCCATCTTTGAAATCATCCCTGAATTGAAGACTGCAAATTACACTTGACGGCTCCATTGTTTCAGTTGTGGCTCCTAAAGGTAGACACACGAGGTCTACTCCACATTTACCTATGGCTACACTTGAAGTTGACCCAAAGAAGATCATGAAGAAAGGAAAAGCTTCTCATGAAGGATTTTCAACTACTATTTTAGGTACTACTGGAAACTTTCTTGATTCTACTTTAAAAACACTAATAGTTGTATCTAGTGTTCCTCATTTATCTTTGGTTGAAACTCCTTAAAAGTTAAATATTGGATATTTCCTTGTAGAGTATTCCTTTTTTCCCCCAGTTGAAAGAAGAAAGTTTTGGAAATTTTTAAGTGCTTGCCTCACCTAATATTATAAATTGGTTTAGGCTTGAGAGTCTAGAGTATTTTCCTACCCTAGGTTCTCCTTCTCCTCGTTCTTTTAAATTTGTTGTGACCAAAGAATAAGGAACCTTAGTTCCCTTGAAATTTTCACCATCCACTTCCAAGAAAACCTCTTTTTGTTAAAACTGAAACTTCTCCATCCTATACTCTTCCTTCTCCTAAGCTACCCATCATACAAACTATAGCTATACCAATCAAGTCTTCCCCTAGTTCTCCTAGACTTTATAATCCTTTTCTTCATAATCAAATGGTAGGTGAAAACCCACCTAGAAATAGGATGGATGCCATAGTGGCTTCTAGGTATGTTCCTCCAGTGCTACCTTAGCCTATGAATTCTCTGCCATTAGGAGACTATATTAAGTATATGACCAAGTTCACATGAGAAGAGGATATAACTATAGAGGATCACCTTCCAGCTTTTTATATCTATGTTGATAATCTAAACATTGAAAATGAGGATGTATGGATGAGAGTTTTTGTGCAAATCCTTGATGGTGAATCCAGGAAATGGTTTAGGGGTTTAACTCTTGGATCAATTGTTTGGATTGAATCCCTTGATGATGCATTTTTAAGGGATTGGGGTGATAAGAAATATTTTTTGTATTATATTATAGAGTTTGGGTCACTCAAGAGAAAAGAAGGGGAATCAGTTTTAGACTTTTCCAAAAGGTTTAATAAAATGTACAATAAAATCCCTATAAATATCAAACCTACTGAAACCTCTGCCAAAATAAATTATGCTAGTGCCTTTGATCCTGAATTTTTCCTCCTATTGAGAGAGAGAAGATCTACCTTATTATCTCATATGCAATATGAAACATTGGAGGTGGAATCAAATATATTGGTAGCTGATAAGCTAAGAGGAAAATATGATAGAGAGAGGAGAAAACAAAAGGCTGAGGCTTCAACTTCTGATTCTTCTGGTTTCAACCCTTAGGTGGATGAATTAACTAAATTGGTTAAACAACATTCTACAGAGATGGAAAAAATGAAACTTGAGAGAAGAAAAACTAACAGAAACACACAAGATACTGGAAATAGGGGTAATTTCAGAAGACAAAATAATGCTCCTCAGATCCTTCAAAGAGATTAGAGGAATAGAGATGACCAAAAGGTTCAAACTCCTCTTCAAAATAACATGGTTGATAATGAATAAGGAGAAGATGAAGGAACAAATCAAGAAATCCACTGTCTAGGTGACACCTCTACCTCCCCTCATTTAACTCAGTCTTCCTATGAAAAGTCCCTTACGATCAATCAGCTAAATGAATTGAATAAAGGAGAGAAAACAAAGTGAAATCAAAACAAGTACAACTTGAGGTCAAATCAGAAGGAAGGAAATCCTAGTACTGCCAATCAGTCTAAAAAATCAGAAAATTCTGCTAAAACAATGAATACAACCCGTAAAGAAAATGAGGAACAAAACAATCAACCTATGATTAAGGCCTCTATTCTAGAAATTAAAGAGATCTTGAAATCTCCTTCTTCTTTCAGCTTTGAAAATGAAATATAGAAAATTAAAATTCCAGTCCCATTTTTAGAGTTGATCAAGAATGAAGAATTTAAGAGCCACCTTTCGAAAATGATGCATCCTAGGCCTACTTCCCACTCAACAGACTCAGTGAATTTACAAGATGAAAAACCAACAGTCATATTGGGACCTTTGGTAGAAGATAGAGATAACTCCTCTCCTCCCTTTTACACATCGTTGAATATTCATGATAAAATTCTTCATAATTGCTTGATGGAATCAGGTGCATTTCATAACTTAATTCCTAAAACTGTCATGGATGAGCTGGGTCTTGAAATTACCAAAACATATCATGACCTATAATATTTTGACTCCAGGAAGGTGAAATGCCTTGGAGTGATTAAAGATCTGGTTGTTACCCTGTTCCAACTTCCCATGAAGAGTGTGGTCATGGATATTGTAGTGGTAGGTGTTCCCCCTAAGTTTGGTATGTTATTGTCAAGGTCGTGGATTAAAATATTGGGGGAACATTGCAAATGGATCTCTCATATGCCACTATTCCTGTGTTTGGAGGTGAGCACAGAAGGTTGTACAGAGAAGCACATCTAGCTTACATTATTAGTGATGAAGCTAATGCCACAAACCATCCTATTTATGTAGTTGACACTAATTTGGGATCCAATATTCTGCAACTTATTGATGTTCCCCATACACCCTTGGAAATCAGAAAACGGTCTCTAACAATATGTGAGACACCTCCTCAAGGCACCTAAGTTTGGAAGATGTATTTTGATGGGGCCTCTTCTAAGGAAAGTGTTGGTGCTAGTGTGGTTTTTATTTCTCCTTCTCAAGAAGTCATATCCTTGTCTTACAAGTTGGAGTTTGAAACTATAAATAATGTTNTCATAACTTAATTCCTAAAACTGTCATGGATGAGCTGGGTCTTGAAATTACCAAAACATATCATGACCTATAATATTTTGACTCCAGGAAGGTGAAATGCCTTGGAGTGATTAAAGATCTGGTTGTTACCCTGTTCCAACTTCCCATGAAGAGTGTGGTCATGGATATTGTAGTGGTAGGTGTTCCCCCTAAGTTTGGTATGTTATTGTCAAGGTCGTGGATTAAAATATTGGGGGAACATTGCAAATGGATCTCTCATATGCCACTATTCCTGTGTTTGGAGGTGAGCACAGAAGGTTGTACAGAGAAGCACATCTAGCTTACATTATTAGTGATGAAGCTAATGCCACAAACCATCCTATTTATGTAGTTGACACTAATTTGGGATCCAATATTCTGCAACTTATTGATGTTCCCCATACACCCTTGGAAATCAGAAAACGGTCTCTAACAATATGTGAGACACCTCCTCAAGGCACCTAAGTTTGGAAGATGTATTTTGATGGGGCCTCTTCTAAGGAAAGTGTTGGTGCTAGTGTGGTTTTTATTTCTCCTTCTCAAGAAGTCATATCCTTGTCTTACAAGTTGGAGTTTGAAACTATAAATAATGTTACAGAGTATGAGGCTCTAGTTTTGGGGCTGAGGGCAACTAAAGATCTGAAAATTGAGGAGTTATCAGTTTTTGGGGATGCAAAATTGATTATGGATCAGGTAAGAAATCAATATCAAGCAAAGCATCCAAGGTTTAGGACTGATAGAAATGAGGTATGGGACCTTACATATAATTTTTTCCTAGATTTTAACATCTCATTTTTTCCTATAGAAGAGAATTCCATGGTTGATTCTTTGGATGTTTCTGCTAGTAATTTAAAAATCCCATTACCCCCAAAACTCAAGTATGATGTAGAAGTGATGTATAGGCCCTTTATACTTGACAATGTTAGACATTGGAAGGTTTTTGAGGATGATATTGAGATTAATATATTTCTGGAAACTGTGGAAGAGTTTTTTGCTCTTCACATTGATCAAGATCAAGATAGTGAGAAAAACCCTCATGCTGACATATTCCTAAACAAAATTGCATACCACAAGATTTTCCAATTGTCTAGTAACCATTTTCATGAATGATTGGTCCCTTTGGAGATTTTTTTGATAGAAATGATGTGGCTTTGAAGGTTAAGGGCTCAAATGAAGAAGCTGATGTGACATAATGCAATTTAGGTACTGAGAAAAACCCCAAGTATGTCAAGTTGTCTAACAATCTATTAGAGGAACACAGATTTGAATATGTGAAATTATTAAAAGAGTTTGTTGATGTATTTTCTTGGAAACATGAGGACCTACAAACTTATGATACAAGCATCATTGAACACAAAATTACTTTGAAAGATGATACCAAACCATTCAGGAAGAAACTAAGACAAATTAACTCCATGTTGCTGCCTATTATGGAAAAGGAAGTAAAAAAGATGTTTGATGCTAAGATCATCATACCTTTGAGGTACTATGAGTGGGTGGCTAATCTAGTCCCTGTGAGGAAAAATAATGGTGAAATCAGACTTTCTGTTGATTTTAGAAATCTAAACAGGAGTTCCAAGAAAAATAATTATCCCTTGCCTAAGATGGAACACATTTTTCAAAGGGTGACTAGTTCGGCAAGGATGTCCATGATTGATGGCTTCTTAGGCTACAATCAAATCATTTTTTTACCTGAAGACAGAGAGAAAAAAACTATCACTACTCCTTGGGGTACTTTCATGTATGCCAAGATGTCTTTTGGTCTCATGAATGTAGGAGAAACCTTCCAACATGCAATAAAATTTTCCTTTATTGGAGAAAAGGAAAAATTTGTGGTCATCTATCTAGATGACATTATAGTGTTCTCAAGATCTGATAAGGAACATTATCATCATTTTGTTGGCAGCCATCATTTTTGTCAAATTTTATCATAATTAAAAGTCATCACAAAGAGATTAAGTCTTTCTATAGCTGCCTCCTCCTTACATTTACAAATGATTCTGTCCTTTGGCTTCAAGGAGATTATTGGGATAGCTCATTATATGAGTTTTTCGTTTGAATTTTCATCTGCTTTGTATAAATTTCATGACTGCAAGCATGAAATTGAAACAAGAATTGGATTGGGTAATCATTCTACAACTTGTGATTTCTTCCTTTCTTTTTCTAAGGATATTACACCTTAAGAGGACCTATATGTTTATAAGTTTTAAGGGTTATGAGCTTATTGATTAATCCATTGCCACATTTCTTTTGTACTATGGGAAGTATGACTTAATCTTATCTTTGATTAATTGCATCATTTTAATATTGGATATGCCTAATCGCGCAAACCTTTGGATTAACATTTGAAATATTCTCTTTTCTTTATCAGTCATATCACTTTCATATCAACCTGGTACTCACAATTACATGTCATTCTATTGTCCTATACATTTAAGTCTTTCATTCATTATTCGAACAGGCATGTGATAATGGTTGGGGTTTAATCTTCATTGTGCATAATGGTTCAAGAGCCCACACATCCTTTGGTTTTCTGTCATTCCAAGCTCAAGTTACCAAACATGATAACCTCCCAAGTTCGTAGGCATCCGACTGTTTTCACAGACCTCTCCTTGTTATTTGTCTATTGGAATATGAAGCCTCCCTATCGTGGTATTTACTATGTTTGTTTGATAGAAACCATGGCCCCTATGGTTCAGATTGAACCTAATGGCTCTCAAGCCCTTCTTTCCCACGACGATGCCATCAATGATTTACAGGCGCACGGTTGGGACATTTTCACTCAAAAATTCGAAGGTTATAACTTGGCAGTCACAAAGGCCTTTGCTCAAATGTTTGATGGATTTAGAGCCAAAGTTGGTTATCTGCAATTGGAGGTAAAAGAGGAATCTATAGCCTGAGCAACATGACTGTCACAGGAAGGCAAAAAATGGTTCAAAAACACCAAGATAGAGGGTGTGCCTTGGAGCTTGTTCATGGTCTCTCAAAAATCAACATGCTTCCCTAAAGGTACTCCTATTACCCTCTTGAAACCTCACTGACACGACTTACTTATGATTCTGAAATAGTTCATAACGTGTGAGGGTAGGTATGGTTTAGTGTTTTTGTATCATATCCAACTGTTGATGTTGTTCCTAGGGTTTAAGCTAAACATGCCCTTCTATTTGTTGATGAGCTTGCATAAGATGTCAAAACATTATAAGAAATAGAGCTTGAACCCTATGTCTAGCCTCTTCCACCATGGGCTTATACGAATTCTGTTGTTGTCACATTTGGCTCAAATTGGGGACACCTGGGAAAACTCCCTGTGTCGAAACAATTTTTCCCTACTCGAGAGCATAGTGGACTCACCTCTGCATTCAAATGTAAACCTCAATCCTTTTAACCCTATGGTCGAAAGTCTGGGTGTCTATTCAAACAAAGACTGTGAGATCACTGAACCAAATCCTATTGCTATGAAAACCCTCCTAGGTAAAAAACCATGATATAATTTCACATCCAAAAAATCGTTAGAAGAGGTAGTGGATGTATTAAAAGAGAAGGTTTATATTGTTCCTGCTACTAAGTTGACTCAGGGTTTGAATGACAGACCAATTGTTAAGAAAAATTGTAAGAAGAAGAAACAGGGTAACTCAGACCTGAGTTTCGTAAACAAAAGACAAGGCGAGTTAATTTCCAGGAATCTAAGAAATCGACATCAGGATCATCTGAGCTCGATCTCGTCAATGGAGATCAATGATAAATTAACCGATGAAGAGATCAATGAATAACTGGCCAAAGAAGATGTGGACAGCCATGGTCTCGGAAATGAAATGGTTGGCGAAGCTATTCAATACGATTTTGTTTCTAATTTACCTTCATTTCTAAAAGATCAAGAGGGATTTGCTAGCATAGGCCATGATTTGAAATGAGCTATAGGAAAGATAGAAGAACCCATTGCTGAGTGCACTCAATCTCTGCCTACTATACCACCCGTGCACTGTAACAATTGTCTAGACTGGGTAGAACAATATTACAGAGACATACCATAGTTACAGGCACAATTAAAACATTTGGCTACTTGAAATTCTCCGCTTGAACGAAAAAATCAAGATTTAAAGGCATGCACAGATCGGACAGTTAAAAGGCCCAAAAGATTCAATAGTGTGATTATAAAAAATGCAACCAACTTCAATGCTGTCATTAATTCATAACTATCCAACCCTTCACTGTCTAATTTCTAGAATGGTAAAAGTGATTTTGATTTTATTTTATTCTGTTATAAAAGTCAAATAGGAAGATTTATTTTTTATTTTCTTTGTTAATATAAGACTAGCTATAGAATCTCACGATTATGTAGCCAGTCTATTTTTAAATGTTAGTTTGTATTGTTTTCTAAATATCAAATTTTTTTTTCATCTACAGGAAAATAATAATTGTGGTGCTATTCACAAGGAGAAGCCATCTTGGATTATACGCTGTATAGTTTACTAGTTTCTTCTTGTTTGATAAAACTTTGTCATTATGTAATAAATTTTGGTAAACAAAATCCTATAGGAATAGTTTCCTGTTGTACTAGTTTTGTAAATCAATCTATTTTTGGGGGATTACACTCTATCTTGCATGATAAGAGTTTATTAATCCAAGACTAGTTTAAATAATGATTTTTGTTAGTAGTAAAGAACAAATTTTGCTGGGATACATTATGGACATGTGATTTTGGGAACTGATATGGGAAAGCTATCCACCATCGGCTTTAGACCTGTGTGATGCTTATTCCATTGTGTTCTTCTATTGCCTCGGTCTTATGAAATATTATTATGTTTGATGCAGCTTTAGCCTTTTCGTCATATGATGTTTCATATTGATTAGTATTTTGATGTTGTCCATAATTTGTCATTCCATTTTGTATGTGTGATCAATTTATCATTTGATTATTATTGAATTTATTC
>SNQJ01S0051844.1:0-34355 GCA_010110895.2 Picea sitchensis
ATGTATGGGCCCGTTACAAGAATGTGTTTGAAAAATGAAACTAAGAGGGGTCTCGAAAGAGCCGTTGTCCTCTCCTAAAAGTTTTGAATTTTTTGTTTAAAGGGAGATGAGATCGTTTTCGCAATCTTTTTCTGATTCTCAAGGTCGCTTAATGGCGCGAGAGAAGAGCATACTCAAGATTGTTTACTTTCAACTTCTAGTCCCGAATGTGAGTTTAGATGTGATTTCAATTTGATGTTCCACTTAGATTATAAATCAAAGAAAGCCATCCACGTGGCGAAAAGCAAATAAGGGAAAAATGATTTTTATCCACCTAAGTGCCTATATTTGTCTGACTATCCCCTTTATAAGTTGAGGGGTCGAAGTGGTGCAGTATTTAGAGCATGCATGACATCATTCTTGAGAAGGAAACTGACTTTCCCCACATCCAAAACCTTACAATGAAAAATTTAGTTCCAATGCGCGGCTTTCACTGTAGACAGAGGCGCGTGCGTGCGGAAAAGAGATGTTAATTCGAGTGCATGCGCGCGTCTGTGGGGTGGAATACCCGCGCGCTTGTGATAAGTTACTGAGAAAGAAACTCCAGATGGATTTCTCTCGATTCTTCTACGAATCAACCGGTTAGCAGGTCGGCAGAGGCCGGTTTGTGTCCCTGCAAGTTAATAAAACCAAAAGGAAAGCAAATAAAACCCAAATGAGGGAGGATTTGATACCTGACTTCCCCAGTGGAGTCGCCAGTCTGTTCACATTCAAATGGTCACCAGGTGAGAAAAAGGAGAGCGCTTGCATACCCTGTTGGGTCTGGCAGGGCAGAACAACTGTGGAGCAAAGGGTTAAAGAAAACAAAACTAACTACAATCTAACTATCAACTGAAAGCAAATAATACTGCGAAAATCAACAAAGAACATCAAACACAAGACACAGGGGTCACCAATGGTTTCAGGCTGGTGTATTAATGAAACCAGAGAACACTGAAGAAAGAGACCAGAGGTTCCTTCTCCCTCCAGCGGAAGGTTCTTCGGGGCCCTCAACACAAATTGCTTTCCTTACAAATGAGATGAACTGCACGTAGCAGTGAAAGAACTCTCGGTGATGCAACTGATGGGTTGTTGTTAAAGGATGAGCCCTTAACCATCTGAACAACATAACAGTGCTTAGAATTCCTTGCCAAAACAGTGAATCTTCACGACCTTTTATAGTAGCTCCCGGGCGGTCACGTAACCTTCTCAAAGTGTGAACAGGGACCCGTTTAGGGTTTATTTAGGTCATTAACCCACCGATTTTGCAGATCCGGCTCTGATTTGATAGTCAAATCATCTTGGGGGCCGGTCCGTAGGCGGTTGGGAGGCTGACCTATTCAATTAATGCGCCATATTAGCAGATGTGCAGGTTTTTGTGTTGACAGACGCGCGTCGAGCGCGCATGCGCTAATAACACGTCTTTGTCCCGCGCATGCGCGCGCGCGCCACACTACTGTAGAGCGCCCTTCAATTTTTGGTTACTTTGTATAGTTTTTGGCTCTTCCAGAGTGCTGTGAGATTAATTCAGTGCCATGAATGACTTCATTGCTGTTTTGATGATGTGGAGTTCTTGTCACCATGTGCAGACGAAATTTCAGTGATAACAATAGGGATGACAAAAATAATGTGTAACAGAGAGCCCCTCAAAGTATGAAGTTAGAACAAAGTGATAGCTGAAATACTTTGTCGAGTGTGTGTAGTGAACAAGGAACAATCGGTCGGATACCTGCCAACAAACAAGGAAATATAGTACAATAATATATCATCACTGAGGTAGGCATTCCCATACTCAGAATACAAATGACTCAAAGAATAAATGCCGACATGTGAATATCCATGTCAAGTAAGATAGGTCATGGCCACCAAACATACACTGTGGATGCATGTCATTATGAATCAAATCTGAACATAACCACCAAAAATACACTGTGGATCTATGCGTTAAACACTCAAATTTGAACATATCCACCAGACATACAATGTGGATCTATGCAACAATACAAACTAAATATACTCCAACGCAACCTGAATCTATCAGAAAAGATCCAGGGTCTTTATCTCCACCACTCTATAGTACGAATATAACCATGTGAATACATGTGTTGAAGTCGAACATGATAGAAACCACTTGATTACCAGTCAATGATGAGAACCGTTAACAAGTGCAAGGGAAATCACCATTAATGTCAATGATTCCCAAGGTACTCTAGTACAATCCAATGAATGCGAATTAATGAGTTGAAGTCAAACACTCGGTGAAAACTCCCGATCAGAGGTCAATAATGAAAACCCACTGTTGAAAGCAAGGAAACCTACCATTGAGGCATGCAATTTCCAAGGTACCAATTAGTTTCTAAGTCTAATTCCTGGATAATGAGTTGAAGTTGACAGGAAAAGACTCGTCACAGGAGGGCCTTAATGTATCCCACATAATTGACACGAAACAAGTAACAAGATTTGATGTAGGTAAGAGTAACAAGTGATTCAGGACTGACTCAGGGATGGCTGACGCAATAGAAGTATTTAAGGACTACAAAAATGGCCGACGCAATAGAAGGCTTTTCGATTTGAACTTCTCTTTGAACATATTAATGACACGACAACTATCTTGGAAACACTGACTCAACAACAGGGATCACAGACCAATTTGTAATCTTATAAATGAGTATGATCAAGAGACAAGTGGATTTTCCAACTTAGACACAAAGTGAGTGAAAGGGTATCATGTTCAAAAGCGACTCTTCCATGGAATATAGGTTTAGACATACTTCTTTCCCAATTTTTCCCCCACCATTTCTGGTGAGTACCTCTTTATTTTTATGCAAGCTTGAGGAGGATAACATATGCTTGTAATTTAAGCTCATCCTTCGGATGAGTCCCTCAGATTATGTTCAACGAACCCTAGGAAGGAGTGGTTCGGTCCCGCATGGGCCTTTCAATGTTTGTTTAACGATTCCAAAGATAGAAAACTCGGGGGTTTTTCATGTTTATAGAGTCTAAAAAACAATTAAAGAGAACTCTCTCAATTCCTTTTTCATAGAGTAGTCTGATGAGAATGAAAAAGAGATAAACTATCACTCAACATACATTTTCTTCAAATAATTTAACGAGCGTGAAAATAACAAAGTCGCTTAGCAATCTTTTCATGTTTAGAGAGTCTAAAAAGAGCTTAAAGGGAACTCCAGTGGGTTCCTTTTTTGTATAACCTTTACGAGTCCGAAAAAGTGATAAAAGTATACTCGGTTACATTTTCATTGATTTACGAGCATGAGAAAGAACAAATACTAAGCTCGGTAACTTATTCTCATGTATTTACGAGCATGAGAAAGAACAAAGACTAAGCTCGGGATTGTTTTTATTTTTACGCAAGCTTTAAAACAAAACAAAACTATGCTTGGGTTTTCATTTTTACGCTATTTTAAAACAAAAACAAAAACTATGCTTGGGATAGATTTTATTTTTACACAAGCTTAAAACTAAATGTTCCTCATGCTCGAAACCCCTGATTTCAGTTTTACACAATCTTGAACCAGAGGAAACTATGCTTGGACCAAAGACCAAGCTTGGGATTGTTCTCATTTTTACACAAGCTTGAACCGGAGGGAACTATGCTTGAGGTAAGTGGTTTCATTTTACACAAGCTTGAACCAAAGTAAAACTATGCTTGAACTTCCCAACGCGACATCTCAAGTGAATTCACATGGTTGGTACTTAGCTCCCAGCTTAATAAGCTAGCTGCTCAACTTCAACATGAAGTCTAGAGGTTGAGGCAAATGCCCCTCCAAGCTTTGTTTCATCCAACCTAAAGGAGAATGAAAGGAAGCTTCAAATACTAGACTAAGGACTTGACTCAAATAGAGAGGGGGAGAATCCATTTCATTTTTTAACGAGCTTGAAACATAAAAAATGAACTAGTTATAACTCTGTTTATTTAACTGTGTTTGCCAAAGAGGGAAAACTATCCTCAAGGGATTATCCATTTTTTTAATGAGTTTGAAATTAGAAAACTATGCTCAAAGACATCTATTTCATTTTAACGAGACACCGTAGACGCAAAAACTATCCTCAAGTCTTCTTGATCATGGATTCCCAAGAGGACAATGCTTCAGAAGGAGATCATGTTAAGGGACAAAACTCGGTCATTTCTTCCAAGAGATCTTCTTACCGAAGGAAGAAACACACTTTTGAAGGAAACCATGTCGAGGGTCGTGATTGTGAGTAAAGAGATCAGCTCTAACAACCCTATCGAAGAGATCACCATGTCAACTACCGATCTAAGTCATCAGAAGTTGAAGCTGCCATGGGGAGACAACGCCACATAATTGATCCGTGGCAGGGGCTTACACCCTCTTTAGTTAGTAAATCATATTTAAACTAAGGAAAGCATCATGTTCTCCTCGGGTGTGTTTTTTCTAGATTCTATTGGCTTAAATTAGCAACTCCAATCGGGAACATATTGTTTCCAAGTTAGTCTAGTTTCCCTTCCTTTGATTGTTTGTTTTCTGGTTTCTGAGTCTATGGGACATCCATCCAGACTCTCCTCCGGATCTATAAGTTCACTCAAAATTTTTGTCCTTTTTCCAAATTAGGTATTTTTCAGCTGTAGGACATCGAAGGGTGCGAGTTCGCGACCGATTCACCAACAAGGTGCTGTACCGACGGTTTTCACAGGATGATAGTACAGTGTGAGAATGTTCAATCGTACAGGTACCTTGAAAAAGGAATCTATGAATTTCGATTCAGAGTTCGATGGATAAACTTATAGACTCAGAAACTGAAAATGTTGTCAAAGGAAGGGAAACTAGAATAACTAAGAAACAATCTATTCTGCTGAGTCACCAATTTCTACAACAAAATTGGCGACTCCAATAACAAAAGCGTCATATCCAATAAAAAATTGGCGACTCCATTGGGGAACGCATTGTTTCCTAGTTAGTCCGGGTTTCTCTCCTTTGGATTGCTTGTTTTATGGTTTCTAAGTCTATGGGAGATCCATCCAGATTCTTTGGATCTAGAAGTTCACTCAAAATTTTGTCCTTTTTCCAAAATTTTCGATTACAAACCTTCTCGGATTAAAAATTCTTGTGCCTCTATGAATCACCTGGGTTCACACCTGCTGAAAGAGATCCAAGGCGAATTCTCGCATAATACCTGTGTCTAGCCTACAAGAATACCTAATTCTCTCTAATTGTGACTGCTACAGGGTGCGAACTTGTTTTTAAACTTTTTTGGATTGGGTCTCATCATCTTTTGATGACCAGCTTTTCTTTGATCAACTGGATTGAGCTTTGGAGCCTATATTGATCTCGCTTTTCATACCGCTTGGCATCCTTTGAGTTGCTTTTAGCCATACTTGTTTTTTTTTGGTTTTGAAAGATTAGTCTCTTGTTTTGAGTGTCTTTCAATTACAAAGCACGTGTTTTCTTTAGGATTGTTTAGGGAAAGATCATATTTCTTCTGAATAGTTCGCTTTTAAAAGAAAACTTTAGTTTGGCTTCTTTGTTTTAAGAAGTTCATTATTGCTTTTAGAGAAATTTTTGAAACAAAGATTTAATTCTCTTTATGCTATAATAGGATTACTGGGGAACTTGCATTTGCGAAGCAGCGTAATTGCATGATTCTTTTGGCATTTGTTGATCTTAATTATGAACTTCTGCACCCTATTGTTAGATCCAGTGCGAACTTCTCACACCCTACCAGTTGTCTAGCCCGTGAGAATACCTAATTCAGAAAAGGACAAAATTTCTTTGAGTGAACTTAGATCCGTGAGAGTCTGGATGGATGTCCAACAGACTCATAAACCAAAAAAACAAGCAATCAAAGAAGGGAAACTAGAATAACTTAGAAACAATCCGTTCCCTAGTGGAGTCACCAATTTCACCAATAGAATCTAGGAACAAAACACACCAGAACATGACGCTTTCCTTAAGTTTTAAATATCAAATTTACTAACTAAGAGGGTATCACCCCCACCATAGATCAATTATGTATCAGCCATGGTTTTAACTTGATGACTTAGATCCAAGAGGTTGGTTACAGACTTTCAGTAGGGTTGTTAGAGCCTGATCTCTTTACTCCTATCACAACCCCGGACATGGTATGTCCTTCCAAATTGTGTTTCTTCCTTCCAGCGAAGACTCTTGGAAGCCATGAGTGATTTTTGTCCCTTGACATGGTCTCCTTCTCGAGCATTGTCCTCTTGGAATCCAAGATCAAGAAGACTGAGGATAGTTTTGTGTCTCTGTATAAACCTCATTAAAAAATGAAACAAAGGTCTTTGAGCATAGTTTTCTAATTTCAAGCTCTTAAAAAATGAAACCACTTTCTTACTAGGATAGTTTTTTTCATCTCTGAAACCTCAAGTTAAAAAATGAAATAGAGGTTACGAGCATAATTCTTTTCCTATGTCAAGCCTCAAGTTAAAAAAATGAAATAGTTCTCCCCTCTATTTGAGTCAAGTCCTTCATCTAGTATTTGAAGCTTCCTTCATTCTCCTTGCGCCTGAACTGAAACAGCTTGGGGGCATTTGCTCACTGGACTTCATGTCGGTTGGAGTCAGCTAGCTTCTTTAAGTCAATAAGTACCAACCATATGAACAATTCATGGATAATGCTATGTAGTTCAAGCATAGTTTTTTTACTTTGGTTCAAGATTGTGTAAAATGAAACCAATTACCTCAAGCATAGTTTCCTCCGGGTTCAATCTTGTGTAGAAATGAACCAGGTCCAAGCATAGTTTTGTTTTGTTTTAAAGCTTGTGTAAAATGAAAACAACTCGAAGCTTAGTCTTTGTTCTTTCTCATGCCTGTAAATACATGAGAATAAGTTACCGAGCTTAGCTTTGTTCTTTTCTTGTGCTCGTAAATACATGCGAGAATAACCCAGTATACTTTTATCACTTTTTCAGACTCAGAAAGGTTATATGAAAAAGGAACCCAATCGAGTTCCCTTTAAGCTCTTTCCGCACTCTCTAAACATGAAAGATTACCAAGCAATCTTGTTCTTTTCATGGTCGCTAGCATTTGAAGAAAATGCCCTGATGATAGTTTATCTTTTCTATCTCAATGAATTACTCACTTAAAAGGAATTGGGAGAGTTCTGCGTTTTTCGTGACTCAAAACATGAAAACCCCCGAAGTTTTCTTTCTTTCTTTGACCACAAACATTGAAAGGTCCATGTGGGACCAAACCACTCCTTCATAGGGTTCGTTAAACATACTTTGAGGACCCTGCTCAAGGATGAGTTTACATTACAAGAATATGTTATCCTCTTCAAGATTGTGTAAAATAAAGAGGTAATCACCATAAATGGTGGGGAAAAATTGGGAAAGAAATGTATCTAAACTGTATTCTATGGAAGAGTCACTTTTAAACATGACAACCTTTCACTCACCTTTGTGTCTAGGTTGGAAAATCCAATTTCGCCTCTTGGTCATACTCTATAAGATTACAAATCGGCCTGTGATCCCTATTGTTGAGTCGGGTGATTTAAGACAGTTTTTGTGTCGCCAATATGTTCAAAAATATGTCCAACTCAAAAGCCTTCATTACATCGGGCTATCAAGTAGCCTTTTAAGCCTTCTATTATGTCACCATCATCCCTGAGTTAGTCCTTGAATCACTTGTTACTCTGATCTACTTCTAATATTTTTACCTATTTCATGTCATTAATGTATCCCACATCAATGACGGCCCTCCGTGATGAGTCTTTTCCTCACGACTTCAACTCATTATCCAATTAGAGACTTAGAAACTAATTGGTACTTTGGAACTTGCATGCCTCAATGGAAGGCTCTCGCTTTCGAAGTAGTGGCTTCATTATCGACCCCTGACTGTAGACCCACCCAGTGTTCGACTTCATTTCATTAATTCACATTCATTGGATTGTACTATGTACCTTTGGGAGTCATTGACATTAATGGTGATTTCTAATTTGTTAAATGGTTCTCATCATTGGACTGGTAATCAAGTGGTTTTACCATGTTCAACTCCAGCACATGTATTCACATGTTAGATTTGTACTAGAGAGTGGTGTGGAGATGAAGACCCCGGATCTTTTCTAATGATTCAGGTTGTGTTGGAGCATATTCAGCTTGTAATGTTTCATAGATCCACATTGTATGTCTCATGGTCATGTTCAAATTTAAGTCTTTAACACATAGATCCACAAATGTATTTTGTGGCTATGTTTAGATTTGAGTCATATCGACATGGATCCACAGTGTATGTTTGCGTGGCCATGACCTGCCTTTACTTGACATGAATCTTCATATGTCGACATTTATGCTTTGATTCATTTTAGCCATGAGTATGGGAATGCCTACCTCAAGTAATGGTATATTATTATGCTAATCAGATTTCCTTTTGTTTGTTGGCAGGTTTTCTAACCGACGTGTTCCTTTCTTGTTCCTTACACATATTCGACAAAGTATTTCAGCTATCACTCTGTTCTAACTTCATACTTTAGGGGCTCTTTGTTACACATTATATTCATCACCACTATGACTGTTAATGATGTTATCTTTTCCTTCGGCGGTCGCTGGGTCTCGAGTTTCTGAAGAAAGAAGGAGAAGAACTTTTCCTGAGAGAAGAAGCTGCATTTTCCGTTGTAAAACCTCTATTAAAGAGGATGTTCATAGGTTTCCTATATATAGGCAGGGTGAGAATGCCTAATTCTCACAAAGCTGCACCATAGCCGGGTTGCAAGAGGTCTGAGGTTGCTTTATAGGTATGGTGCGAACAAGTTTCACACGGGAAACAAGCGTTTTCTCGAATTCTAGAAGGAGAAACTTCATGGTGAGGTGGCATCCGAATGGTTTGGATCTTTTACTCGCCATGATTTAGTGGGATCATCCTGAACCTCCCTCACCTTATCCCTCTTCAACTTATAAAAGGAGAGGAGCTCATGGAGAAGGGCTAAGTTGGATTTGGCTTGGATTTATTAGCTTGGTTGAGTGTCTTTGAGTTTTTCCTGTCAAGATAGATTGTGAATAGTATCAGATCTATGCTATCATAATTATTGGAGTGAAAGTTTGTGGAGAACAAAGGACAGTTGGAAGGGAACTTACGACATCAACGCCATGGTTGTAATCCCTCTTCACATTTAATATGATACAGCATTAAGATTCTTTCCTATAAAGCTTGCCGTGTTTTATTGCATGATTCCTTGATGACATACATAGGCTGGTATTGAATTTATGCTATTACTATCACTTTGGTTGGTTGTAGTTCGCTTATGTGTTCATCATTGTATGAGCATTGGAACGGAGGTAGGATGGCGATGGAGAGAGGAAGGAGGAAGCGACATTTAACAGCGTCACCCATCCCTCTTAGTTAGTAAATTCAATATTTAAAACATAAGGAAATCATCACAGGTGTTTTGTTCTAGATCTAGGTGGATCTAAAGGGAGACCAGTTAGTGTCCTAAGACCCCACCGATTTGTCCCATAACAAAATTGGCTTCTCCATTGGGGAATGGATTGTTTCCTAGTTAGTCTTAGTTTCCCTTCTTTGATTTCTTGTTTTCTGTTTTCTGATTCTGTGGGACATCCATCCATACTCTGACCTAGAAGTTCACTCAAAAGTTTGTCCTTTTTTCCAAATTTTTCTTTGGATTACAAACCTTCTCAAGTAATCGCACCTCTTTGTGGCTCCACGAATCATTGAAGTTCGCGACCCTCGGTCATAGATCTTAGTGGAAACTTCTCGCACCTCCTACCAGTGTCTAGCTCATGGTGAATACCTAATTTCTCATGACCGCATCTCACTGCTAGCCTGTAAACTTGTTTGTAAAATTTTTTGTATTGGGTATTGTTATCTTTTGATGACCCAGTTTTGTTTTGAGTTGGATTGAGCTTTTGGACCCTATATTGATCTCCTTTTATAGTCCGCTTGACATTCTTTGAGTTGTTTTTATCCATATTTTCTTTGTTTGGTTTTGAAGGATTGGTCTCTTTCTTTGAGTGTCTTTCTTCAATTACAGCATGTGTTTTCTTTAGAATTGTTTAGGGAAAGATAAGATTTCTCTCAATAGTTCGGTTTAAAATAAGACTTTTTAGTTTGGGTTTCTTTGTTTTAACAAAGTCTATCATTTAGAAACAAGTTTGAAACAAAAATATTTTATTTCTTTATATTAGATTGTGGACATCCTTGCATTTTAGTAGCTAAATTGCATGATTCTTTGCATTTTTTGGTCTTAAATTCTCAAATCAAAATAAAAGTTCGCGACTTTTTCATTTCTTGAGAATCTTGATATTGATGAGTTTTAAGATTTTAGTACATTTGCATCTGGGAATGATAAATGTTTTCTTTCTCAGAAGTATTGGTTTTCATCTAAATGAAAAGATTGCATCTTCATCTCTTTGTATAACTTTCAAGTCGGGTCAAACACCATATTGTCCACGCATTTTCCTTTTGGAGTAACAACAACCATAAATAAAGTGCTTATAAAAATTGATTAGATATTTTATATTTTATGGTAGCAAACCTACATTAGATTAGTTGTAGGGCTTTGGAATAGGTGTGTGAAAGATAACTTTCCAAAGTTGCAAAACAAATATAGTATCTTGTGATGGGAGACTTAAATCCTTACTACATTTTGTCCCAGCCTCTTCAACACAAGGTCAATTGCTGTCGCAATATCGAGACCTAGAGCTACTTACCCTACTCTTTTGTTGGTCTCGTAGAGAGTCATACGGTTATAGGTCACTTGAGGTATACCCACAATGATGAGTGGAAGCTCAGTTGATTGGCTAGAAAACCGCCTCAGCATGGATCGTGACCGCTGACTGTTTCTGTGCATCATATGTAGTAATTGGTAACCTTAGTGCCTATCTCTAGGGCCTCTTACATAAGGTGACTGTGGAGGGGCAAGTCTTCATGGTACCTAGAATCGACGCTGGCCAAACTCACTGGGTTCTTGAGGGTCTACTCATGATTATGTGTGGGAGCTTGCACCAGGGGTGTAAGTCTGCTAAGTAGGTCGCCAACATAACTTTTCCACCACTCCATCTCATCCCCTTCTTTGTCTCACGATGTTGGATTTCATCACCAACTAGTGCGCTCATTGTGAGAAGGTTTTGTTTGTTTGTTTGTTCTAGATTTTAGTGTGTGTCAGTTTTTTCCCTAGAGGAATCTAGATTATATATTTATTTAATGTATGCCAGTTTCGGAAACACCAATGAAGGAACCCTGGATCTAGGAACCTTTATTTTTCCCTTCTCATGGAAACATTGGTCCCCCTCATATCGCTACTTTGAGCCTTCCGTGTTCCACGCATTGGATTACCAAGATGGTTGTTTTCCACTGTAACTGGACGCAAGCTAGTGCTTCGGGGCCAGCATCTCCCCAAGAACAACCTCATAGTTGATCCTTCAATCTTCTTCACCAGTAAGATATCTTTCACCTTCTTCACTTGTAAGGTCTCCTCCGTTTATCTCTTCATCAATTGAAAGTTTTGAAGCTAGTAACCCGCTGAATAAGAAGTAGAAGAAAAGAAATATTAAGAAGAAGAAAGATAAAATAGGTAAAGGGTCAAAACCTCCAAACACTGCCAAACATGTTGGAAAACAACCAGTTACCGTAGGTACATCAGCCGGAGTGTTGATGATGTCAGTTATCACCCAACAACCCATCCTGGGCACTTTGCAGATTTGTAAGGGTAACCATCTCTTAAGGATTGCCTAGGTCTATTCAAGGTCATAGAAGCATGGTCTCCATCTCCCTCTCCCATGCTCCCGACCTATGAACAACATGTTACACACTTCGTCAACTAGTCAATATCCCATTGGGAAGAAGAAAAGTAGAGTCAAGTTCCGCATGCTATGCAAGGGAGTCATCTCACTCACCTTTTGCGCCATATGGGCAAAGCCTCAAATTAATGCAAAGACATGCTTGTTTCATGTTCTCACCGCTATCTAAAGCTTACTTCCCACCCACCTATAGTTGAAGGAATGATCACTCCAGTCCCTTAACCGGTCAATCCGGTTTATCATGTCACACCTGTCACGCCCTTTAGTTGAACCATTTGACAAAGTGGTTGATCCTATACCATCCCTGCTAATCCCGGCCCTTCGAGAGGAAATTAAAGCCACAATCCGATCCCATCTTTGATAGATCCCACTCTCCCATTAGAGAAGTGTCACCCCGTGTTGGTCACCCCATTTCCATCCTGCTGGACCCCATTTTCTCCTCTTGAGAATGAAACTCAAGTGGTCGACCATCCTCCATCACTGATCCTACTCTCCTGCTAGAGAGTAAACCCCGAGCACGCATGTTTTTCTGAGCATTGATACAAACTCTACCATGATGGGGGATATTCCTCCTTCTCCCATGGAACCCCTCCAAGTTATGAGGCCATCGATTTTGATTGGGGTGTGCTAACTGGACCTCATCTTCCCTTCCACATTCCTTTCAATATTACAAAACAGGTTTGTGGTCGATCGCTCCTTAGATGCTGAGATGAATGTGCTTCCATTAGTATTTTGTCTCTATTGCTTGGCAAGCTTTGGGTTATCCTCCACTTGTGCCAGTTATGTGTAGAATCTGTTAGCTTTTAATAGATGAACTAATCAACCTTTAGGGACCCTTCCTCAGCCAGTTCCCTAACTTTGGGAGGGAAAATGTCTTTATTGATGTCATGGGTAGTCCAATCCCTTGGATTTCACTTTACCTCTTGGGCTTGCATTTTCTCGCGTCTATGCCATGAAAGCTATTGTGTCCACTCTTTTCGCGTGATATCTTTCCTTCATGATGGAAGAATTGTGACTTTGATCAACTTTTCATTCATCGATCCGACCGATTGCTTCCTGTCTCTATATGCAGACAAGATACCCTCGCCACAGGTCAATTATGTGGCATTTTCACCAGCGGCTCAACTTAAGGATGACTTAGGATCTAGTAGTTGACATGGTGATCTCTTCGATAGGGTTGTTAGAGCTCCGATCTCTTTACTCCTGTCGTGACCCTCATACATGGTGACCTCTAGAGGTGTTTCTTCCTTCCAAATAAAACCCTTGGGAAGCCATTATGACTAGTGCCTTGTCCCCTTGACATGGTCTCCATTCGAGCATTGTCCTCTAAATCAATGATCAAGAAGACTGAGGGATAGTTTTCTAATTTCAAGCTCGTTAAAAATGAAACCACCTCATTTAGGATAGTTTTTTCGCTCTCGTGGCAAATCCCTCGATAAAAATCAAACAGAGGTTACGAAAGCATAGTTCTTGTTTCTATGTCAATCTCTTTAAAAAAAATAGTTTCCCTCCGCTTGAGTCAAGTAATTGCCTAGTATTTTCTGAAGCTTCTACTTCTCTCCGCCTGGTCAGTTGGATGAAATGAAGCTTGGGGGGCAATAATTTTATCCTCTGGACTTCATGTTGAGGTAGAGTCGCTAGTTTCTTAAGCTAGGGGATAAGTACCAACCATCCATGTGTTATGCGTTGGTAAGTTTCAAGCATAGTTTTCTATGTTCAAGCTTGTGTAAAAATGAACCACTTACCTCAGTTAATAGTTTCCTCCTCGGGTTCAATCTAGTAAAATGAAACCAGGTCCAAGCATACTCCGGTTCAAGCTTTCTGTGTAAAAATGAAACTAGGTCCAAGCATAGTTTTGTTTTTATTTAAAGCTTGCGTGAAAATGAAAACACCAGCTTAGTCTTTGTTCTTCTCATGCTCAGAATCCATGAGAATAAGTTACCGAAAGCTTAGTCTTTTCTTTCTCATGCTCAGAATAAGTGAGAATGTAACCGAGTATACCCTTTTATTGTTTTTTCGACTCGTAAAGGTTATATGAAAAAGGAACCCAATCGAGTTTCCTTTGGGCTCTTTCAAACTCTATGGTTCAAACTTCATGAAAAATAAAGAGGTAATGTAAATGTGGGGAAAATTTAAGAATTGTGTCTAACTCTGTATTCCATGGAAGAGTCACTTTTAACATGACACCCTTTCACCCGCTTTGTGTCTAGGTTGGAAAATACACTTGTCTCTTTGAACATATTGACAACAATACAACTGTCTTGGAAACAATGACTCAACAAATTGGTCTGTGATCCCTGTTGTTGAATTAGTTTTTCCAAGACAGCTTGTTGTGTCATCAATCTGTTCAAAGAAGCCCAACCTGGAAAGCCTTCATTGCGTCAATTCATTTCTGCAGTCCTTATTCCTTCTATTGCATTGTTTCATCCATGTCAGTCCTAAATCACTCTTGTTACCACCCACTTCAAATCTTGTTACCCGCTTCATGTCATTGATGGGGGATACATTAAGGCCTTCCTGATGAGTCTTTTCCGTCGACTTCAACTCATTATCTAGAATTAGACTTAGAAACCACTGGTACCTGGAACTTGCATGCCCCAATGGCAGTGGTTTCCTCGCCGACAATGGGTTTTCATCATTGACCCCCGATTGAAAGATTCTCCCAATGAGCACTCAGCTCACATCCACATTCGTTGATTGTACTAGAGTACCTTGGGAATCATTGACATTAATGGTGATTTCCTCACACTTGTTAACGATCTCACTACTTAATTGGTAATCAAGTGGTTTCACCGCTGTTTGACCTCGACACATGTATTCACATGGTTAGACTTTTCGTAATATAGAGTGGTGGGGAGATGAAGACTCATTATTTTATGGTAGATTTAGGTTGTGTTGGAGTACATTCAGTTTGTATTGTTGCATATATCCAAAGTGTATGTCTAGTGGCTATATTCAAATTTGAGTCTTCAAATAGCTAATCACATATTTTGCATGTTTTGTTTCATATTGGCATGGATCCACAAGGTATGTTTGGTGGCCATGACATCCATTTACTTGACATGGATCTTCGCAAGTCGGCATTTATGTTTCTAAGTCATTTGTATTCTGAGCATGGGGAATGCCTACCTTAGTGGTGATATATTATTGTATTGTATTTCCTTGTTTGTTGGTAGGTTTCCTCGAATCGACCGCTCCTTGTTCCCACATTACCGGACAAAGTATTTCCAAATATCACTGCTCTAACTTCATACTTTGGGGATCCTCTCACACAATATTTTCATCATCCCTATGACCGTACACATTTAAACTCATCTGTAGTCTCTTGTGAGGGGTCAGCTGTCCTGAGTTCCCGGTTAAGAAAGAAGTGAGAAGAATCCTTTCCTCGAGAAAGTTAGGTTGCATTCTTTTGTAAAACCTGGCAAAAGGTTCGCTGCCATAATATAGATAGGCGCGAGAATTCCTGATTCTCATTGGATGCATCATAGCTAGGTCATGAGAACTTCGCAGTCTTCTCTATAGGCAAGGTGCAAGAAACGTTTTCACACGTAAAATGAGCGTTTTCTCGAATCTTCTAGGAAGAGAAACTTCCTCCATGGTGAGGTGGCATCCTAATGGTTTGGATCTTACTCGCTTCTCTCATGATTTAGTGGATCATCCTAACCTACTCACCCTCTTTCAGCTTATAAAAGGAGAGGAGCTCTCATGGAGAAGGGCTAAGTTGGATTTGACTTGGAACTATTAGCTTGGTTAGAGTGGCTCTATTTTGCCTTTGTCAAGATAGATTGTGAATACTATCGGATCTGTGCTCTCATAATTCTTAGAGTGAAAGTGTGTGGGGAATGAAGGATAGCTGGAAGGGACTCCCTTTACGACATCAAGGCCATGGCTATAATCTCTCTTCCACATTTAATAATATACAGTAATATGATTCTTTCCCATAAAGCTTGTCATTTTTATTGTATGATTCCTTGATCACATACATAGGTTTTATAATGAGTTTATGCTATTACTATCACTTTAGTTGGTTGCATTCTTTGCAGGATCATCATTGTATGAGCGTTGGAACGGACCTAGGATGGTGATGGCGAGAGGAAGTAACATTTAAATGGTATGCCACCCCATCCCTCTTTAGTTAGTAAATTCAAATACTAAAACTTAAGTAAGCATCATGTTCGTGTGTTTTGTTCTATATTCTATCGTGAAATTGATGACTCCATTGGGGAACAGATTGTTTCTAGTTAGTCTAGTTTCCTTTCTCATTGTTTCTATTACACATTATTTTTGTCATCCCTATGACCGTTAAATGATGTAAACCTATCTGTTTCCTTCAGAGGGGTCGGGTATTCGAGTTCCTAAAGATAAGGGAGAAGAACTTTTCCTTAAGAAAGAAGTTGCATTTTCCTTTGTAAAACCCTATAAAAAGGAAGTTCGCAGGCTGCATTATAGCCAGGGTGCGAGAATGCCTGATTCTCGCAGGCTGCACCATAGCTGGGTTATGAGAGGTTCGCAAGTTTCTCAGAGGTATGTGGTGTGAGAATGCTTACACATGGGAAAAATGAGCATTTTCTAATCTTCTAGAAGGAGAAACTCTTACGGTAGGTGGCATCCGAATGGTTTGGATCTTACCGCCTTTCATGATTTTATGGGATCATCCTAACCTCCCCTTCACCTTATCCTCTTCAGCTTATTAAAGGAGAGGAGATCTCATGGAGAAAGTTAGGCTCGTGGATTAACTAAGTTGGATTTGGCCTGGAATTATTAGTTTGGTTGGAGCAATCTTTGAGTTTTTCCTTTGTCAAGATAGATTGTGAATAAAATATCAGATCTATGCTCAGAATTCTTGAATTGGAAGTGTGTGGGGAAACTAAGGAACTATTGTAAGGGACCTCACAACATCAAGGCCATGGTTGTAATCTCTCTTCACATTTAATAATATGATGCAATATGATTCTTTCCTACAAAGCTTGTCGTTTTATTGTATGATTCCTTTGATCACATACATAGGTTTATATTGGGATTATGCTATTATCATCACTTGGTTATTGTGTTATTTTTGTGATCATCACTTCAAAGGAGCATTAAATGGAGCTAGATGTATGGCAAGAGGAAGCTTTACATTAAACAGTGTCACCCATCCCCTTTAGTTGGGGTGCAAAATCTCAATATTTCAAATCCTAAGGAAAGCGCCATGTTCTCGTGTGTTTTGTTCTAGATCTAGGTGATCTAGGGAGATCACTCTTAGTGTTCGCACCTACCGACGACCGATAACAAAATTGGCTTTTACCATAATCGGGAACATATTGTTTCCTAGTTACTCTAGTTTCCATTGCTTTAATTGCTTGTTTTCTAGTCTCCGAGCCTGTGGGAGATCCATCCGCACTCTCGATCTAGTTCACTTGGATTCTGTCCTTTTTCGTAAAATTTTCTTTGATTGCTGCATATTCTCAAGAGACTGCACTCTCTACAGCCCGAAAACCATTGAGCTCGTGACCGTCAAGTAGATCCAAAGGCGTAACTTGCACCCTACCAATGTCTATCCCGCGAGAATACCTAATTTTGCAATCACCTACTTTCAGGAAGCAGAACTTGTTTGTAAATTTTTTTTGGATTGGTCTTTTGATGACCCAGTTTTTCTCCGATCAACTGGATTGAGCTTTTGGAGCCTATATTAATCTATACTTACCTGCTTTGACATCCTTTGAGTTGCTTTTAGCCACCTTGCTTTGTTTGGTTTTGAAAGATTAGTCTCTTTCTTGAGTGTCTTTCAATTACAAAGTGTGTTTTCTTTTAGATTGTTTAGGGAAAGATCAGATTTCTTTCCCTAAATAGTTCATTAAAAATAAACTTTTAGTTTGGGTTTATTTGTTTTAAGAAAGTTCATTATTACAGAAATTTTGAAACAAAAAAGATTTTAATTTCTTGCTTTATATTAGATTGGGGTTTCAGAGGAATGCACATTCCTGGCATTTGTTGATCTTAAATTATGAAATTTTCCGCTTCATGGCCATGGGGGCCATGAATCGCATTGGTGTGTACGCCTTTTACGATTTCCTTGAGAATATTGATATTGATGAGTTTTAAGATTTATGGACATCGTAAACTGGGAATGATAAATATTTTCTCCTTCTTCGTAGCATAGTTTCATCGAAATGAAAATACTAGATTCTTTCATTCCTTTGCATAACTGCTCAAAACACTAATTTGCCTGTAAGCCATTTTCCTCATTGAGTAACAATCAACCAAAATAAAGCGCGCTATAAAACTCCATTAGACATTTTTATACTTTCCGGTAGCAAACCCAATGCAGATTAGAGTTAGGGATTTGGAATAGGTGTGAAAGATAAATTTCCAAAGCTGCAAACAAATAAAGTAGAATCTTGAGTTAGGGAGTTTGCCAAATCCACTTATTACATTTTTGTCCTGGGAAGCCTTTCTAACAATAGGGTCAATCACGCAGGTCGCATTGAGACCGGAAAAGTTACTCACCCCCGCTTTTGTTGGTCTTGTAGAGCTGTTGTACATGGGGGTCAATGAGGTATACCCACAATGATGAGGGAAGCTCAAGCTGATTTCGGCTAGATACCTTGCCCTGCAATATGGATCGATCACGTGACTGCTTTCCCGTGCATCGAGTGATTGGTGGCCTATTCTTTAGGGTCTTTAACAAGGACTGTAGGGAAAGCCCCACGGTACTTGGGATCGACGTTAGCCAAACCTACCTGGCTCCTTGGGAGGGTATACCCACGAGTGTGTGTGGGATCTTGCACTGTGGTGTAAGTCCATATAGGTCTTCTGTACAAATTTTCCACCAGCTTATTTGCACCCCTTTCTCTTACTTTGTTCCCCGCTTAATGCTGATTTCCCATCACCACCTTAGCTCATTTAGAAGGATTTGTTTGTTTTCTTTCTTACCAGATTTTTAGCATGTAACTCAATGCAGTAGTGATTCGGGTCAGAAGCACTTCAAGAACATCAACCTCATGTTGGATCCTTCACCTTCTTCACGAGTAAGGTCTTCTTTGCCTTCGTCATGTCGCCTTCCGCTTCATCTTCTTCGTCAGGTGAAAGTTCTGAATCTAGTAAACTCCAGTGAATAAGAAGAAGAAGAAAAGAAAGTACTATAAGAAGAAAGATAAACAAGGGTCAAAAACTCCAACCACCGCTAAACATGTTGGAAAGCTCGGGAGTGTTGATGATGTCAAGATCACCCAAACAACCGTAAGCCCAAGTACCCCTTGCAATGGAAAGTAAACCATCTTCAAGGAAATGCCCTGGTTCATTTTGCTATAGGTGTTTAATGGTCTACATATCCTTTCCAACCCATGTCGTTATCCTCTGAACAACATGCCAATGACTTCCCATCGACTAGTTAAGATACCATTGGGAAGAAGAAAAGTAGAGTCAAGTTACCAAAAGGTGTTATGCAAAGGGGAGTCATCTCACCACCTTTTCCCTCATATGGATGAAGCTCGAATTAATGCAGCATGACGTTTCCCACAACCTCCACTTCCGTACCGTGATATCACAAGCTTACTCTCGAGCCACCTTTAGTTGATGGAATTATCAATCCAGTCTTTTAATTGGTCAATCCGGTTGATCATGTTGTCAATCTGGTCACATCCTTAGTTGAACCAGCTGACATAGTGGTTGATCCGATACCATCCTCGGTCAATCCCGCTTCTCCCTCGTGAGTGAAGCTAAAGCGGTCCATCTCCTAGTCATCCCCTCTCCCCAAGTAGAGAGTGTCACCCAAGTGGTCGATCCGTTTCCATCTGTCGACCCCATTCTCCTTTTCAAATGAAACCCAAGTAGTCGATCTGATCTCATCATCGGTCGATCCTACTTCCTAAGAGTAAACCCGATACTACCCATGTTTTTCTCGCTGATACGCACTACCATGATGGGGCTCGCTCTCCTTTCTCCTCTCGAAACCCTCCAAGTTATGAGGCCATCCATTTTGATTGGGGTGTTAATCTGGATCTCGTCTTCCCTCTCACATTCTTTCCATATTACAAGATAGGTTTGTGGTCGAGACTTTCCTTAGACACTGATAGATGAAAGTGCATCCGCTAGTTTGTCCTCTTTTGCTCGGAAATATTTGGGTTGTCCTCCACTTGCATTGGTTACACAAAACGGCTATCTTTAACAGAAGAACTAGTCAACCTTAGGGACCCTTCCTCAGTTTCCGTAACTTTGGGAGGGAAAAACTGTCTCGCTGGATGTCATGGTAGTCGAAGATCCCTTGGATTTTGGTTTCTTTAATTCTTGTGGGATTATGTCTATGCCATGAAAGCTATTGTGTCCACTCTTTTTATTGTGATATCTTTCACTCACAATGGACAAGTTCAGACTGTTGATCAACTTTCATTCATTGACCCCGAATCGATTACCTCCTAAATGGGTTCTTATATGCACGTATCATCCTTTTGCCACAGTCACCATGTGGTGTTGTCGCTTTTCATGGTGTCAACTTCTCATGACTTAGATCCAATAGTTGACACGGTGATCTCTTCTGAGGGTTGTTAGAGCATGATCTCTCTACTCCGCTCCACTCTCGTATTGACATGGTGTCCTTCAGAGTGTGTTTCTTCCATTGATTGAATATATCTTGGAAGCCATGATCGAAGTTTTGTCCCTTGACATGGTGTCCTTCCTGAGCATTGTCCTCTTGGAATCCGTGATCAAGAAGAGGTTTTGAGCATAGTTTTCTAATTACTCGCTTCGTTAAAAAAATGAAACCACCTGAGGATAATTTTTCCTCTCTGTGGCAACCTCCTCGCTAAAAAATGAAATAGTGGTTTCGAGGATAGTTTTTTCGCCTCTAAGGCAACCTCGCTAAAAATGAAACATAGGTCTTGAGCATGGCTTTGATTTCATATTGTAAAAATGGAAACCACCTATGAGGATAGTTTTTTCTGCTCTGTATAACCTCAAGTAAAAATGAACAAAGGTTACGAAAGCATAGTTCTGTTTCTGTAAGCAAGTTTCGTTAAAAAATGAAATAGTTTTTCCCCGTATCTTTTTGAGTCAAGTCCTTCGTTTAGTATTTAAAGTTTCATTTCATTCTCCTTGCAGTTGGATGAAACGAATCTTGGGGGGCATTTTCCTCAACCTCTGGACTTCATGTGTAAGTTGAGCCGCTAGTTTTTTAATCTGGGGGCTAAGTACCAATCATACCTTTGTTATGTGTTGGGAGGTCCAAGCTATAGTTTTCCTCTATTCCCTGAGGACTAGATCCTGCATTTCCCCAACCTCCAGCTCCTCTGTTCAAGCTTTGTGTAAAATGAAACCAGGTTCAAGCACAGTTTTGATTAGTTTTTAAGCTTGTGTAAAAATAAAATTCATCCCAAGCATAGTTTTGTTTTATTTTAAAGCTTTCATGTGTAAAAATAAAAACAATCCCTAGCTCAGTCTTTGTTCTTTCATGCTCTTAATTACATGAGAATAAGTTACTGAGCTTCTAGTCTTTGTTCTCTCGCGGTTTCGAATATGTGAGAATGGGAAACCCAGTATACTTTTATCACTTTTTTGACTCAGAACATTTGCCTTTAGCCTCCGACTTCATGTCAAGTTGAGCTAGCTTCTTAAGACAGTACAAGTACCAACCATGTGAATTCATGGATAATGTTGGGGTGTCTGGGCATGGTTTTTACTTTGGTTCTAGCTTGTGTAAAATGAAACCACCTCAAGCATAGTTTCCTATGTGGTTTAAGCTGTAAAATGAAACCAAGTCCGCTATTCTCCGTTCAAGCTTTCTGTAGGTAAAAATGAACCAGGTTCAAGCATTGCCTTGTTTAGTTTTTGCTTGTAAAAAAAAATTCTATCCCAAGCATAGTTTTGTTTTGTTTTAAAGCTTGCGAAAAATAAACAACTCGAAGCTTAGTCTTTGTTCTTTCTCATGCTCAGAAATATGGTGAGAATAAGCTACCGAGCTTAGTCTTTGTTCTTTCTCGTGCTCGTAAATCAATGAGTATGTAACTGAGTATACTTTTATCACCTTTTCAGACTCGTAAAGGTTATACAAAAAAGGAACCCACTGGAGTTCTGTTTAAGCTCTTTTTAGACTCTCTAAACATGAAAAGATTGCTGAGCGACCTTGTTCTTTTCACGCTCGTTAAAGTATTTGAAGAAAATGCTCGTTGAGCGATAGTTTATCTCTTTTTTGGTCTCATCAGACTACTTTACGAAAAAGGAACTGAGAGAGTTCTCTTTAAGTGTTTTTTAGACTCTATAAACATGAAAAACCGCTGAGTTTTCTATCTTTGGACTCGTTAAACAAACATTGAAAGGCCCATGCCAGATTGAGCCACTCCTTCCTAGGGTTCGTTAAACATACTCCGATGGACTCGTCCGAAGGGTGAGCTTACATTACAAACATATGTTATCCTCCTCAAGCTTGCATAAAAATAAAGAGGTACTTGCCAGAAATGGTGGGGGAAAATTTGGGAAAGAAGTATGTCTAAACCTGTATTCCATGGAAGAGTCGCTTTTGAACATGACACCCTTTCACTCACCTTGTGTCTAGGTTGGAAAATCCACTTGTCTCATGATCATACTCCTTTATAAGATTACAAATTGGTCTGTGATCCCTGTTGTTGAGTCAGTGTTTCCAAGACAGTTGTCGTGTCATCAATATGTTCAAAGAGAAGTTCAACCCGAAAAGACTTCTATTGCGTCGACCATTTTTGCAGTCCTTAAAGCCTTCTATTGGATGGCCATCCCTGAGTCAGTCCTGAATCACTTGTTACTCTGACCTACATCAAATCTTGTTACTTGTTTCGTTTCATTGATGTGGGATACATTAAGGCCCTCCTGTGACGAGTCTTTTCTTGTTGACTTCAAATCATTATCCAGGAATTAGACTTAGAAACTAATTGGTACCTTTGAACTGGCATACCTCAATGGAAGGTTTCCTCGCTTTCGACAATGGGTTTTCATTATTGACCTCTGATCGAGAGATTCCGTCAAGTGTTTGACTTCAACTCATTAATTCACATTCATTGGATTGTACTAGAGTACCTTGGGAGTCATTGACATTAATGGTGATTTCCCTCACACTTGTTAATGGTTCTCATCATTGACTGGTAATCAAGTGGTTTCTACCATGTTTGACTTCAGCACATGTATTCACATGGTTATATTCGTACTATATAGTGGTGGAGATAAAGACCCTGATCTTTTCTGATAGATTCAGGTTGCGTTGGAGTATATTTAGTTTGTATTGTTGCATAGATCCACATTGTATGTCTGGTGGCTATGTTCAAATTTGAGTCTTTAACACATAGATCTACAGTGTATTTTTGGTGGCTATGTTCAGATTTGATTCATAATGACATGGATCCACAATGTATGTTTGGTGGCCATGACCTGTCTTACTTGACATGGATATTCGCATGTCGGCATTTATTCTCTGAGTCATTTGTATTTTGAGTATGGGAATGCCTACCTCAGTGATGATATATTATTGTACTGTATTTCCTTGTTTGTTGGGAGGTTTCCGACCGACTGTTTCTTGTTCCCTACACACACTCTACAAAGTATTTCAACTATCACTCTATTCTAACTTCATACTTTGGGGGGCTCTTTGTTACACATTATTTTCATCATCCCTATGACCATTAATGATGTAAACCTATCTGTTGCGTTCAGAGGGGTCAGTGGCCTGAGTTCCTTAAGAGAGAAGAGAGAAGAACTTTTCCTGAGAAAAGAAGTTACATTTTACTTTGTAAAAACCCTATAAAAAAGGAAGTTCATAGGCTGCATTCTAGCTAGGGTGCGAGAATGCCTGATTCTCGCAGGCTTCATCATAGCTAGGTCGTGAGGAGTTTGGATTTTTCTCTATGGGAAGGGTGAGAGAATGCTTACACGTGGGAAAAATGAGCGTTTTCTCGAATCTTCTAGAAGGAGAAACTTCCATGGTGAGGTGGCATCCGAATGGTTTGGATCTTACTCGCTTTCATGATTTAGTGGGATCATCCTAACCTCCTCACCTTATCCTCTTTAGCTTATAAAAGGAGAAGGGCTAAGTTGGATTTGGCTTGGAATTATTAGCTTGGTTACAGTGGTTTTGAGTTTTGCCTTTGTCAAGATAGATTGTGAATACTATCAGATTTGTGCTCTCAGAATTCTTGGAGTGAAAGTGTGTGGGGAATGAAGGATAGTTGGAAGGGAACTTATGAAATCAAGGCCATGGTTGTAATCTCTCTTTCACATTTAATATGATACAATAATATGATTCTTTCCTATAAAGCTTGTCGTGTTTTATTGTATGATTCCTTGATCACATACATAGGTTTATATTGATTTTATGCTATTACTATCACTTTGGTTGGTTGTGTTCTTTTGCAGGATCATCATTGTATGAACATTGGAACGGAGCTAGGATGGCAATGGCGAGAGGAAGTGACATTTAAATGGTATGTCACCCATCCCTCTTTAGTTAGTAAATTCAATATTTAAAACATAAGGAAAGTGTCATGTTCTGGTGTGTTTTTTTCTAGATCTAGGTGGATCTAGGGAGATCAGTTAATGTCCGCACCTACTGATTTGTCCGATAACAAAATTGGCGACCATACTGGGGAACAGATTGTTTCCTATTTAGTCTAGTTTCCCTTCCTTTGATTGCTTGTTTTTTGGTTTCTGAGTCTATGGGACATCCATCTAGACTCTCTAGATCTAGAAGTTCACTCAGAATTTTTATCCTTTTTCCAAATTTTTCTTGATTACAAACCTTCTCGCACTGTACCTCTCTGTGGCCTGCGAGAATCATTGATGTTCACAACCTACTGTTCATTCCAGTACAAACTTCTCTCACCCTACCAATGTCTAGCCTGTGAGAATACCTAATTCTCGCACTGTACTCTATTGCTAGGTTGCGAACTTGTTTGTAAACTTTTTTGGATTAGGTCTTGTCATCTTTTGATGACCCAGTTTTTCTTTGGTTAGCTGGATTGAGCTTTTGGACCCTATATTGATCTGTTTATAGTCTTCTTGACATTATTTGAGTTTCTTTTAGCCGTCTTTGCTTTGTTTGGTTTTGAAGGATTAGTCTGTTTCTTTGAGTGTCTTTCAATTACAAAGCGTGTGTTTTCTTTAGTATTGTTTAGGGAAAGATCAGATTTCTTCTGAATAGTTCGCTTTAAAAGAAAACTTTTAGTTTGGGTTTCTTTGTTTTAAGAAAGTTCATTATTGATTTTAGTGAAATTTTTGAAACAAAAGATTTAATTTCTTGATTTATATTAGATTGGGGGTATCCTTGCATTTGAAGTAGTGAAATTGTATGATTCTTGGCCATGAATCGTGCATTGGTGTACAATACCTTTTTCTCATTTCTTTAGAATCTTGATATTGATGAGTTTAATATATTTTGGGACATTGTGTATATGGGAATGATAAATGTTTTGTCCTTCTCATAGCATAGCTTTCATCGAAATGAAAAGATTGCATCTTCATCTCTTTGCATAACTTTCAAGTCGGTCAAAACACCATATTGTCCACGCCATTTTCCTTTTGAGTAATAACAACCATAAAATAAAGTGCTTATAAAAATTGATTATATATTTTTATATTTTCTGGTAGCAAACCTACATTAGATTAGTTGTAGGGCTTTGGAATGGGTGTGAAAGATAACTTTCCAAAGCTGCAAACAATCATAGTATCTTGTGATAGGGAGAGTTAAATCCTCTTACTACATTTTGTCTTGGGAAGCCCTTCTAATACAAGGGTCAATCAGGAAGTCGCATTGAGACTGGCAGAGTTACTCACCCTGCTTTGTTGGTCTTCGTGTAGAGATTACATGTATTATGGGGGTCGCTTGAGAGGTATACCCACAATGATGAGAGGAAGCATTTCAAGTTGATTTCGGGCTAGATACCCTGCCCTTGCGCGTGGATCGGACTGGCGACTGTTTCCCCAGGCATCATTGTAGTAATTGGTAACCTTAGTGGCCTATCTCTCTAGGTTTTGTTAGCTCCCAAAATGAATCAGTCACTTGGTTTCATTTTGTAGGTGATAGCATGGTCATCTGTAGGTTTCTCTATTTGTTTTTAATTTATTCTAGTGTCAAAACTTAGGTTTTAAATTCATGCCTTAGAAATAAG
The DNA here is from genome assembly GCA_010110895.2 of Picea sitchensis. Classification (NCBI taxonomy): domain Eukaryota; kingdom Viridiplantae; phylum Streptophyta; class Pinopsida; order Pinales; family Pinaceae; genus Picea; species Picea sitchensis. Next base: position 25,872 of record SNQJ01S0051844.1, read on the forward strand.
TTGATCCATAAAGGTTGTTTCTATAAAATTTCGTGAAAATATTTTCAACAGCTAACGCGTGTTGCAAGGTTGATGTTAGCTGGTGAAAGCGGCGAGTTTCAACGGTTAAGGAGTACTTTCCCACAGACAGTTAGCTGGTGAAAGAACGAAACACGTGTTTTTCTTCCATGATTTCAGAAATTAAAAAGATGACACGTTCGACACACGTCACATAATTATTATCAGGTGCTGGTGGAAGAGAATGATGATGAGGATTCTGTTATGCATGTCTAAATCGGATATTATGGTGGATCGTGTTCGTGAATGCATGCTTCAACAATGATGGCATTGGAGATGAAAAATTGACATTCATCATCATAGGTAAGGGAGAAGTACTACTCAGCCGACGACATCAAATCCTCACTCCATATTTTGAACATGCACTATTCATAGGCAACATGTTATGGTTCCATATTTGAATTGGCAACACCGAGAGTTTTCACCAATGCCAAACCTTGGCTCAATCAGGAAACTACCGTGACATTGTTTGCAAATTGTCTGAGTTTCGAGTTACAGATGGCAAGGAAACGAAGTGGTTTATTTCTGAGGAAAGAATTAGACAACCTGTCTTTCTTACAGTCACATCCAGATGTGCAAAAACGTTTCTCAGACGCGGGCTGCATGGGTTATGTTGAAAGCTTACAAAATGGTTGCCACCAAACAACAGCTGAAGCATTTGCTAAATCATATGATGGAAACAGAGCTAGTGTGGGTTCTGTAGAAATGATAGTTGATGAAGCCGCCATTTCCACAAAAACTAGCTTACCTAGATTAGGCCAGAGCTGGTTTAAGACAACAGTAACCAAGAATTTGAATTTCAGAGCATACCTTAAGGCATAATTCAAAGATATCACTTATAATAAAAGCATGCCAATTTCTCATCTGGAGGATGAATGGCAGGACCTATTCAAAGGCATTCAACTCTATATAACCTCAGAAGGCAGGTATGATAAGCTGATGCTATATCATTTCAAACTCTTAGATCATTTCACAGAGAAGACTCTCCTGAATTTACCTTTCTTCTTTCACAAAATCCTAACCAAAGTATGTAAAAAGATTAGGGTTGAACCTCTAAGTATGAAAAACACTCTTTGTCATTTTGGTTTGATCAAATTGATAATCCTAGAAGAACTAAGACAAAGAGGAAGGACTTGGCAACATTTTCTTTTTTGGGAAGGCTTTGAGACCCAAACTCAGCCCATGAATGAGCAGAAGAAAGCTAGGAAAAAGAAATTAACTCCTCAGAGCAACTCAAGGAGGAGGAGAGCTCTTCCAGGACCACCAGAGGATAGGATTTCCGACATAAAGTCTCAAAGAGCAAAGAAAGAATTAGATTTTGAAACCAATTCAAAGTAGCCTACAGTAAAGAAGACAAATATTCTCAATATACCATACACAGACTCAGAAACAGAGCCATAACAAGAAGATGAAAGTCCAGCCATTAAAATCCCCGAACACTCCATGGAAATTGCACAAGACTGTGAGACTTTTACTCTCATTGATGAAGGTGAAACATCAAAGAGCAAAATGTCAAAAAAATCACAAAAAATTAAGCAACTGAAAGAGGTGATTGCTCAACAGGAAGTTTTGGAAAGAGTAATCAAGGCAAGATACAAATCCCTGTCTGACAATTTCGCAGAGACAAATGCAACATTTGAAAGGGTGGCTCGTGAAAGTGTCAAAGATAAAAAGAGAAAGAAGAAAATCACCAAGGACTATAACAGTGTATGGTGGTTAGCAATACACCTTAAGAGGAAAATTAAGAAATTGAAGTTGAAGCATAAGTCACATCCAAATCTACAGGTACTGGCCCAGGTTGCTGTGAATATGCAGGGAGATAAATCAAAGACACACTAAGTTTTTGGTAAAACAACAGTTTTGGAGGTGGAAGGTTCCTTTTTGGCCAAGACAGAACTTTCACCAGCGCAAAGGGTAAATTTACAACCAGTTAGCTGGTGAAAGGCAGAACTTTCACCAGCTAACCAACAGATCATATGGTGAATTAGCTCGTGAAAGCACAATAAGAAATTTTTGAAAGCTAAGATGGAGAAAGGGAATTTTCAAGTATTTAAAAGGGGTTTGAGAGCATGAAAGGATTAACCACTTAATCAATAAACACTCAGCATCAGAGATTCGTGGAGAATTTGAAGACCAAATGCTAAATTGGTCAACTAAAGTTTCGATTATGGTTAATTAAAGGAGTCCAACTACAGAAGACAGGTGCCTTTACCTTTCCACGACACAATAGAGTCCTAAAGCTGATGAAGTACATATGTCAAGATTGACATATAAGACAGTTCGAGTTCTAGGAACTAGTCTTTGTTTATCAATTGCATTTAGTTAGTTTTATTTTCTATTTTTAGATACAGATCCAAGTTTTCAGGATCTTAAAAACCGATTGTAAAAGGCTATAAATGCGTATCTTTTCTAAGAGATAAGGGTTCAAACTAGGAATACATTTTGGCTACTGTATAGACTCTTATTGGATAATAGAATTACAATCTCCTTTTGCTTTCAATATCATAATTACTCATGCATCTTGTTTCTGTACCTTATTTCAGTTTATCTCATCTTTTAAAGATTGTCATCTCTTTATTAAGTTCATAAATTTGAAGTGAAGGATTTCTTACTACCTTGTATTAAGCCCTACACCTAGTTGTATTTGGCAATCAAGATTAGTATTCTTCATCCCCTTTTAAAAAAAATATCTGGTCTGATTATTGTTTTCTAAAAGCACTGTTTCATTTGAATGTACGATGAGTTGTCTATTACATTAATCATTGAGTGATCCCATTGTTACAATCATACATACATATCATATTCTTAAGTTACCAAGAACCTTTGATCTACAACCATAAAGGGTTTCTTGGAGTGATAACAGGTTCTTTACACAAGGTGATTGTGGAGGGGAAAGTCTTCACGGTACCTGGAATCGACGTTGTCCAAACTCACTCGGGCTTCAAACTAGGAAACATTTTTGGCTACCGTGACAGACTCTATTGGATAATAGAATGATATATCCTGAATTTTGATCTTAGATAATTGAGATTGATTTATCTTATATTTTTTTAAGACTGATTATTGTTTAATATTTGAATGTTATCTATTATTACTATGACCTACAAATTACATAATATAAACAGACTTATCGATAAACATAGATAGGGAAAGTCTCACCTGCACTGGAATCGACGCTGTCCTCAAACTCACTCAGGCTCCTTTGGAGGGTATACCCACGCATTATGTGTGGGAGTTTGAACCAGGTGTAAGTTCGCTAAGTAGGTCATCAACGTAATCTCTTTTCCACCCACGCTATCTCAGTCCTTTCTTACTTTGTTCCCACGACGTTGGATTTCATCACCAACTAATAGTTTCATTGTGGGAAGGTTTTTTTTTTTTTTTTTTTTTTTTTTTTTTTTTTTTTTTTTTAGCGTGTGTTGTTTGTTTTCCTAGAGGACTCTATAGATTGGATATTTATTTAATGGTGTCGCCCTCGTAATGACCAATGAAGGAACCCCGCCCGTGAACCTTTATTTTTCCTTCTCACGTAAACATTGGTCATCCTCATATCGCTACTTTGAGCCCTCCAGCTCTCACAATTGGATTACCTGGTGATGGTTGTTTTCCACTCAGGTATTCCTGAATGAAGTTAGTGCTTCAATCAAAAGAACTTCCCCAAGAGCATCAACCCCATGTTGATCCTTCCCCTTCCTCACTAGTAAGGTCTTCTTATTCTTCGCTGTGTAAGGTCACCCTCCGCTTCTTCTTCTCTCTTCTTCTCTTCTTCTTCTTCTTCTTCTTCTTCTTCTTCTTCTTCTTCTTCGCAATCGAGTGAAAGTTCTGTTAGTAACTCAGGGATAAGAAGAAGAAGAAATGAAAGAACAAGAAGAAGAAAAATAAACAAGGGTCCAAACCTCCAACCACTATCAAACATGTTGAAAACAACCAAGCATCGCAATCATGCCGAGTGTTGATGATGTCAGATCACCCAAAAAATCCGTAAGCCTGGCAAATTTTGCAAGCCGCTCTGGCGTGGCGGTAACCATATCTTCTTAAGGGATTTCCGGGTTCATCTATTATGTTTTGGTCTACACATCCTCCCCAACCCATGTCGTTAGCCTTTGAACAACATGTTGATGACTTCCTCGCCGACCACAGTCACGCCATAGTTAAAGAAGAAAAGTAGATCCAAACTCATGTATGTTATGCAAAGGAGTCATCTAACTCATCTTTGCCTCATATGGAAAAAGCCTCGAAACTACTGGAAGAAATGACTGCTTTTTACGGCCTCAACTCTTTACCGCTATCGCGAACTTTCTCTCAACCTTACCTATATTGATGGAATGATCAATTTGGTTCCCCCATCGGTCAATCCTCGGCTGGATCAAGTGGTCAATATGGTCAATGCCTTTGGTTGAATTAGTAGACCAAGTGGTCAATCCAATCCCATCCTTGGTCGATCACATTCTCCCATTAGAGAGTGAAACCTGCGGTCAATCCATTTCCACCTATCAACCCCATTCTCCCTTGGAGAATGAAAACCCAAGTGGTCGATCTAATACCGTCATCGATCGATCCTACTCCCCATCTAGAGAGTAAACCCGATACAACCATGTTTTTCTCTATTGATACATACTCTACCATGCCAGTGGGTATTTCTCCTTCTCCCATGGAACCTTCTCTAAGTAATGAGGCCATCCGCTTTGATTGGGATGCGCTAACTGGACCTAGTCTTCCCTATTACATTCCTTTCCAGATTACATTATAGGTTTGTGGTCGGGACGTTCCACAAACGCTGATAGATGAAGGTTCATCCTCATAGTATTTTTTCCCTCTATTGCTTGGAAAGCTTTGCTATCCTCCACTTGCACCGGTTAATGCCAGAATCCGTTAGATTTTAATAGAAGAACTAGTCAACCTTTTTAGGCACCCTTCCTCAATTTCCTATAACTATGGAAGGGAAACCGCCTTCATTGATGTCATGGTCGTCCAAGACCCCTTTGATTTTTCTTTTACTCCTTAAGGATTATGTCTTATGCCATGAAAGCTACAGGGTTTTACTCTTTTCTTTCGTGTGATATCTTTCCCTCACGATGGACGAGTTGTGACTGTTGATCAACTTTCATTCATTGACCCTGACTAGATTGCCTCCCTAAATGGTTCTTATATGCATACGGTATCACCCCCACCACAGATAAATTATGTGGAGTTGTCGCCCATGGATTCAAATTCTGATGACTTAGATCCAGTAGTTGACATGGTGATCTCTTCAATAGGGTTGTGAGAGCCTAATCTCTTTACTCCTATCATGACCCTCGACATGGTGTCCTTCCAGAGTGTGTTTCTTCCTTCCAGCGAAGACCTCTTGGAAGCCATGATCGAGTTTTGTCCCTTGACATGGTCTCCTTCTGGAGCATTGTCCTCTTGGAATCCATGATCAATAAAACTCCGAGGATAGTTTTTGCGTCTCTGAGGCAACCTCATTAAAAAATGAAACAGAGGTTACAAGCATAGTTCTTGTTTCTGTGTCAAGCTCATTAAAAAATGAAATAGTTCTCCCCCTCTCTATTTGAGTCAAGTCCTTCATCTAGTATTTGAAGCTTCCTTTCATTCTCCTTTGCAGTTGGATGAAACGAAGCCTGGGGGGAATTTGCCTCAGCCTATGGAATTCATGATGAAGTTGAGCTGCTAGCTTCTTAAGCTGGGGGATAAGTACCAAGAGTTATCAGACAAATTAGTAGGTGCAGACACTAACTGATCTCCCTAGATCCACCTAGATCTAGAACAAAACACACCAGAACATGATGCTTTCCTTAAGTTTTAAATATTGAATTTACTAACTAAAGAGGGATGGGTGACATACCATTTAAATGCCGCTTCCTCTCTCCATCGCCATCCTAGCTCTGTTCCAACGCTCATACAATGTTGATGCTGCAAAAGAATGCAACCAGCCAAAGTGATAGTAATAGCATAAAATCAATATAAACCTATGTATGTGATCAAGGAATCATACAATAAAACACGACAAGCTTTATAGAAAATAATCATATTACTGTATCATATTAAATGTGAAAGAGAGATTACAACCATGGCCTTGATGTCGTAAGGTCCCTTCCAACTTTCCTTCATTCCCCACGCACTTTCACTCCAAGAATTCTAAGAGCACAGATCTGATATTATTCACAATCTATCTTGACAAAGGAAAAACTCAAAACCACTCTAACCAAGCTAATAATTCCAAGCTAAATCCAACTTAGCCCTTCTCCATGAGAGTTCTTCTCCTTTTATAAGATGAAGAGGATAAGGCGAGGAGGTTAGGATGATCCCACTAAATCATGAAAGTGAGTAAGATCGAAACCATTTGGATGCCACCTCACCGTGGAAGTTTCTCCTTCTAGAAGATTCGATAAAACACTCATTTTTCCCACGTGTAAGCATTCTTGCACCCTACCTATAGAGCAGACTGCAAACTCCTCGTGACCTAGCTATTATGTAGCCTACGAGAATCAGGCATTCTTGCACCCTAGCTATAATGCAGCCTGCGAAATTCCTTTTTTATAGGGTTTTTACAAAGGAAAATGCAACTTATTTTCTCAGGAAAAGTTCTTCTCTCTTCTCTCTTCAGGAACTCAGGCCACTAACCCCTCTGAAGGAAACATATAGGTTTACATCATTAACGGTCATAGGGATGATGAAAATAATGTGTAAAACTAAGACAAAAGGTTATTAACATGGACACTAACTTCCTTTTAGATCTAATCAAGCTGATGAACAAATGAGAAGGAGGAAGGTGTATACCTCATGGAATTCATTTTCCCCTGCAAGGTCCAAGATGAGCTTCGATATTGAGCTCCTTGGTAGGTCCTGCAAGACAAACAAAAGTACAAAAGACTTCCTACTCTACTGAGATTAGCTAAAACATAGATCCATCTACTGCAGACAAACTTACATGGAACAAGTACAAGTTTGAAAGAAACAGGCCAAGCATTGATCGTATTAATGACAACAACAATGAAGAAAACTTACAACCATAGATGTGAGTGCAACAACTTCATCAAGATATCCTTGTCCAAATCCTTTCTTAAACAATCCACACAAAAAATGTTGATTCTCCAAATGACATCTTATTCATGAGATCATAAGTTAGATGCTTGACAATACTTTCCATCCCCTTTCACCATGAGAAGGCCTCCTTATATAGGCTTGGAGAGGCCCAACCACTTGAGATATCTTTGGGGTAAGTTGAGGATTCTCCTCCTTCAGTTATGGATCTTCCCTAAGATCATGGCTTGACCAAGGATTTGAATCCAACTGCCTTCAGCTATTGAAGGGATCTTTCCCTCATTCTTCTCAACAAACCAAATTTCGCCCAGAAAAGGTAGCGCTCCCCCAGAAGGGGCACCAGAGCCCTATAGCGCTCCCCTAAAAGGGTGAAAGTAGAACCAACGCTTCCTGTTAGTGTATAGGGGAGTGCTCCTCTCCAAAAATGTATTTTGAGTGGATTTTTTAGTGGAAAAAGGTTTATAAACTTTGTTAACCCATTCCTCTGCTTCCAAAGCAGTTGTTTGAGGTGTTTCAAGTGTCCTTCCGATGTCATTATAGGCATGACATAGACTGTATGGAAGTATGATTTTTCTGACATTTGCGACACTTGTGACCAAAATGCGACACTTGTAATATTGATAACGTCGACACTAGGCCATTGTCGTAATGAGTAATTTTTATGTGTAACAGATTGCCCCCCAAAGTATGAAGTTAGAAGACGAGAACTGATAACTGAAATGATTTGTAGACTTTCAAGCAAGGGTACGGACTCAGAGAACCTGGTAGAAGCTGCAAACAACCATCAAACAAATGTTATGACATGTTTCAAACCCAAGGCAGACATACCTATGCTTGAGTGATAAAAGACTTTCAAGGTATGGATGCCAGAAAATACACTGCGGATCCATAATTATATTGACAAAAAGGTATAGCCACTGAAGATACACTGTGGATATATACTCCCATGACCTGAACTAATCATAGCCACGAAGAATACACAGTGGATCTATGAGATGACAATACATAGCCACGACCAATACAAAGTGGATCTATGTGAAAATATATGTGTCAATGTTCAAGAGAAACTCCATCGCAACCTGGGCAAAGTACATATTAGAGTGATCACTCAACCCCGGGTCTTATTACCGATCCTGATGTAGTACGAATCTAACCATGTGAATAGATTTCCTGATGTCGAACATGGCAGAAACCACTTTATTACCAGTCAATGATGTAAACCATTAACAAGTGCGAGGGAGGTCACCATTGATGTCAATGATTCCCAAGGTACTCTAGTGCATTCCAATGAATGTGAATGGATGAGCTGAAGTCGAACATCCATGGAATCATTAGATCAGAGGTCAATGATGTAAACCCACTGTCGAATGTGAGGAGGCCTGC
>SNQJ01S0051844.1:34405-46011 GCA_010110895.2 Picea sitchensis
CCTGGATAATGTGTTGAAGTCGACAGGAATAGACTCGTCGAAGGAGGGCCTTGATGTATCCCCCATCAACGACACGAAACAAACATAGAGATGTAATTGGTAGATCAAATGAACATGGACTGACACGGGTATTGAAATAAGATATTTGTGATGGTTGACTCTTGAGGTAGATACTTCCCTTGAACACTGAGGAACAACAACAGAAACATGACATGGACCAAAACATGATGATGCAGTGGATACTGTGACTTTCGTCGGGTGACCCAAAGGAGTAAGAAAAACTCAGAGGATTGGTTCAATGCAGATGTTTAGTAGATTAATATGTGTGCAAAGACAAAGTGCCATGTTCAAGGGAGACTCTAAGAGTTATTGCTAATGTTCTTAAAAATAGCTTGGCTTGCTTCCTTCAATTCCCCCCCCATCCTAATAGACGAGTACCTCTTTTTAATTTAACGAGCTCGAGGAGGGTAACACATGCTCTATATAACTCACCTTCGACAAGTTTCTCTTCCTTTGTTTAACGAATTGGAAGAAGTAAGGGTTCGGTCCCGTATGGGCCCTTCAATGTATGATTGTTTAATGAGTCCAGAGAAGGTAAACTCGGTGGTTTTTCATATTTAGAGAGTGTGAAAAAGAACTTAAAGACGACTCCATTATTGTCCTTTTTTGTAATGTTAGTCTCATGAGGCCGAAAAAGAGATAAATTATCACTCGAAAGACGCCCTTTCAAACCTTTTAATGAGTGGGAAAGGAAGCAAGATCACTCAACAATATTTTCATGTTTAGAGAGTCTGAAAAGAGCTTAAAGACGACTCCAGGGGGTTCCTTTTTTGTGTATCCATACAGGTCCAGAAAAGAGATAAAAGTTTACCCGGATGCATTCTCATGTATTTACGTGCATGAGAAAGAACAAAGACTAAGCTCAGTATGCCCCCAGCTTGAAAGCTAGTGGCTTAACTCCAGAATGATCATCAAAGGCCGGAGACATGCCCTCCAAGCTTCAATTAATTCACTGACTTTGAGGTTGGCACCAATTTCTCTACTAGATAAGAAAAAGGAGAAGGGTGGATGAAAAGAAGGTTAAAGAGAGGTGACTATTTCATTTTTTAACGAGCTTGACACAGGAAAAGAACTATGCTCCGGGTTCCAGGTTCGATCCCCAGATTGTTGTTTCATTTTTTAATGAGCTTGCTACAGAGAGGAAAATTATGCTCGTGGCTTCTATTTCATTTTTTAACGAGCTTGCCACAAAGAAGAGAAACTATGCTCATAAGCCTCTGTTTCATTTTTTAGCGCGATTTCTACAGAGAAGAGAAACTATGCTCATAAGCCTTTGTTTCTTTTTTTAGCGAGCTTGCTACAGAGAAGAGAACCTATGCGTGTGGACTCTGCTTGATCATGGCTTCCAAGAGAATAATTCTCTAGAAGGATACCATGTCAAGGGACAAAACTCAGTCATGGCTTCCAAGAGATCTTCTCTGAATCGAAGATAATTACTCTGGAAGGAACACATGTCGAGGATCATGACAGGGGTAAGGAGATCAGGCTCCAATAGCCCTACCGAAGAAATCACCATGTCAACTACCAGATCGAAATCATTGGAATTTGAAGTCATGGGAGACAACATCACATAATTAACATGTGGCAGGGGCGACACTGTTTTCATTTAAGAACCATTTAGGGAGGTAATCCAGTCATGACCGATGAATTAAAGTTGATCAATAGTCATAATTCTTCCATCGTAAGGGAAAGATATCACAAAAAAAAGAGTGGATACAATATCTTTCATGGCATAGACATAATCCCACGAAAGGAGTAAATAAAAATCCAAGGGGTATTGGACTACAATGACATCAATAAAGACAGTTTTCCCTCCCAAAGTTACAGGAAACTGAGGAAGGGTCCCTAATGGTTGGCTGGTTCTTCTGTTAAAAGCTAACAGATTCTGTGTAACCAGTGCAAGCTGAGGACAACCCAAATTCTGCCAAGCAACATAAGACAAAATACTAATGGACTCACCTTCATCTATCAGCATTTAAGGAATGTCCTGACCACAAACCTGTATTGTAATCTAGAAAGGAATGTGAGAGGGAAGATGAGGTCTAGTTATCACATCCCAATCAAAAAGGATGGCCTCATTACTTGGAGGGGGTTTCACGAGAGAAGGAGGAATGCCCCCTGGCATGGTAGATTCTGTATCAACAAGAAAAACATGGGCAGTATCAGGTTTACTCTCTAGAGGGAGAGTAGGATCGACCAATGGTGGACTTGGATCGACCAATGGTGGACTTGGATCAACCACTTTGGCACTCTTAAGAGGAAGAGTGGGATTGACTGATGATGTAACTAGAGAAACCACTTTGGCACTCTTCGGATGAAGGGTGGGACTGACCGAAGAAGGGACTGGATCAGTCACTTTGGCACTCCTCAATGGAAAAGTGGGATTGACCGATGGAAGAACTAGATCGACCGCTTTGGTGTCACCCTCTAATGGGAGAGTGGGTTCGATCGAGGATGAAAACGGATCGACCACTTCGGTTACACGCTTTTGATGAAGAGTGGGGCTGATCGATAATGGAACTGGATCAACTACTTGGGTTTGTGGTTCAATAGAGGTGTAAACTAGATTGATCATCTGATCAACCAAACTGGCTGGGGATGGAACCAGATTGACCACCTTCTCAACTGGACTGACCGGGGATTGAACCAGATTGACCACCTAATCAACTGGACTGACCGGGGATGGAACCAGATTGAAAAATCCATCAGCTAAAGAAGGGTTGGGGGAAAACATACGATAACAAACTGGAATTTGAATCTTTCCAAAAGAGAAGAAGCCTCGTCCATACAAGGGAAAAGGTGAGAGTAATGATCACCTTTGCATAACATGCAAGGGAACTTGACAATTTTCTTCTTCCTACCAACCTTAACATCACTAGTTGATGGGGTATCATCGGTATGACCAGTAGAGGCCGATGACATGGAGGACCATATTTCTAAGACCTTGGGAATACCAGGGAAATCCCTCAGAAAATGGTCACCCTTACAAAGAGTGCAAGGGGATTTGGGTTTTGGATTCTTCATTTTAATCTTGTTGACCTCATCAACACTCCCTGTACTATTAAAAGTAATTGGTTGCTTGGATCCAACTTATAATGTTGTTGGGGCCTTGGTCCTTTTAGGGCTCTTCTTCTTCTTCTCTTTCCATTTCTTATTCTTCTGATCAACCTGGCTACTTACTTTAGAGATTTCGCTAGGCGAAGAAGGAGAAAGGGAAGGAGACTTAATGGGTGAAGAAGGCAAAAAGTCGACATGAGGTTGATGTGTGGGTGGTGTACTGACATCTAAAGTATTAGGTGTAGTTGAAACATTGGGAGGATTCAAGATCACTGGAGTGGGGAACAACCGAACTGGTAATCAGATGGTGAGTCCTGGAAGACTCAGTGTGGCAATATACAAAGGACCAAAGTTTCCAAAACAAGGAAAGGTGTAAGGTTCCTCAGGACAAGGGGTTCCTCCATTGGTACTCTAGGGATTTGATGCCATTAAAACTAACTCGAACTAAGGTCTACTAAGTAACACAACCAACACACACTATGAATTTGTGAAGCAAACAATCAAACAAAACCTTCCCAGAATGAAACCACTAGTTGGTGATGAAATCCAACATCACGAGATCAAAATAGGAAGAGGTGGGGATAGAGTGGGTGGATCAGTTACGTTGGCAACCTGCTTAATGGACTTATGCCTTGGTGCAAGATTCCACGCAAAAAATGTGGATTTACCCTACAAGGAGCCCTAGTGATTTTGACCAACGTTAGTTCCAGGTACAGTGAGACTTCCCTTCACCATCACCTTGGGTGGGACCCTAAAGATTATGGCTACTAAGGTCACCAATTCACAGTCAGCCCCTGGGCGGGTATAGTTGACATTCCAGTCTGAGCGTAAGGGCAGGGTATCTAGACCGAAATCAACTTGAAAGGCTTCCACTCAATATTGTGGGTATACCTTCAAGCGACCTCCATAATATGATCCGACTACTACAATCAGTCAAACCACGGAGTGATAATCTTCATAGCTCTCCTAAGTGAGACCTCGTGCATAATCCCTATGTGAGAGGGGGATCCCAAAAGGCCTAAACGATAATTGGATTTCACTCTCCCTATCGTAAGATACTAAATTTGTTTGATAGCTTTGGAAAGTTATCCTTTCAACCTATTCCAAATCCCTACACCTTAAACTAATGTAGGTTTGCTAACAAAGATGTAAAAAGTTTGATAAATATTAGTTAAGCATTGATTTTAGTGGCTGTTGTTTACTCAGAGGTGTATGAGAGTGAAGGCCGATGATATTATGACTTAGTTCCCAAAACATGCATAAGAAATGATAAGCAGTCTTTTCTTTCAATGAATGTCTATTTTAAGGGAAGGAGAAGGATTTTCCTTTCACTTTCAAACACCAAGATGCGATGAACTCATGCAATAGTCCTCAATAAGGAATCCAATGCAATTCTAAAATGCTATATGTGACTGATGATCAGTTGGATGTAAAGCTTCCTATGCTAATCAGACTGCAAGATCTATGAGATTGAAGCAACCAGAAGCAAACTCCACATAAACAAAAAGACACCCTTGTTGAGATCAAACAAGAGAAAGAAAACCAAAAAATCAAAAGGAAGGAGAAAGAGCTTGGACAAGATGACTCAAATATCATAAAGAAAAGTAGAAAATACCTTTGAAACTTGTTACAAAGTTTTCACTCATTCAGATAAACGAGAAGAAAATGACAAAATGCCTCCAAATCGTGAAGGAAAAATTGCAAAATAAGGAAAAATGTCAAAAAATCCAAACAAAAGAGGATGAATCCTTAGAAAACAAGGTATTGAAGGCTAATACCAAGATGGACTGAAAGTATGAGACCCTGAGCAAATGTAAAAAGAAGAAACTGAACCCAAAAAATTGAAAAACTAGAGGATTTTTCACAAAAAAGGGGGAGCGCTCTAGTGTAAGGGGCACTAGAGCGTTATAACGCTCTATGTAAGACCAACAGGGAGTGATGGCATTTTTATAACATAGGCAGAGGAGTGCTCTTCTTCAACAACTTAGAAAAATTCCCAGAAACTCAAAAATTCAAGAAACTTCAGCCAATCAGGGTGATCATGATGACACAAAGAGGCAATCAAACCATTCTAAGAATAAAAAATTCAATGGAGAAGATCAAATGAGTGGGAAAAGGGCCAAGAAAAGATCTGGGAAAGGAAACACAAATCATATTTCCTCCCCAGTGGAGTCGCCAATTTCTATTGTAGGAAAATCTCCCTGCGGACAGGTAGATTTCCTCTTGAGAGCTAGACCCTTAACTCTAATACAGAAGGTGCTTAACATGGACACTGACTTCCTTTTAGATCTAATCAAGCTGATGAACAAAAGAGAAGGAGGAAGGTGTGTACCTTATGAAATTCGTTTGTCCCTACAAGGTCCGGGATCAGCTTCGATCTTGAGCTCCTTGGTAGGTCCTGCAAGACAAACAAAAGTACAAAAGACTTCCTACTCTACTGAGATTATCTAACACATAGATCCATCTACTGCAGACAAAATTATATGGAACAAGTACAAGTTTGAAAGAAACAGGCCAAGCATTGATTGTATTAATGACAACAACAATGAAGAAAACTTACAACCATAGATGTGAGTGCAACAGCTTCATCAAGCTCTCCTTGTCCAAACACTTGCTTAAACAATCCACACACATAATGCTGATGCTCCAAATGACATCTTCCTCATGAGATCATAAGTTATATGCTTCACAATACTTTCCATCCACTTTCACCATGAGAAGGCTTCCTTATATAGGCTTGGAGAGGCCCAACCACTTGAGATATCTTTGGGGTAAGTTGAGGATTCTCCTCCTTCAATTATGGATATTCCCTAAGATCATGGCTTGACCAAGGATTCAAATCCAACTGCCTTTAGATATTGAAGGGATCTTTCCCTCATTCTTCTCAACAAACCAAATTTCGCCCAGAAAATGCAGCGCTCCCCCAAAAGGGGCACCAGAGTGCTATAGTGCTCCCCTAAAAGGGTGCAAGGAGCACCAACGCTTCCTGTTAGTGTATAGGGGAGCGCTCCTCTCCAAAAATGTATTTTGAGTGGATTTTTTAGTGGAAAAAAGTTTATAAAATTTGTTAACCCATTCCTCTGCTTCCAAATCAGTTGTTTGAGGTGTTTCAAGTGTCCTTCCGATGTCATTATAGGCATGACCTAGACTGTATGGCAGTATGCTTTTTCTGACATTTGCGACACTTGTGAACAAAATGCGACACTTGTAATATTGATAACAGTGAAACTAGGCCATTGTCGTAATGAGTAATTTTGATGTGTAATAGATTGCCCCCAAAAGTATGAAGTTAGAAGATGAGAACTGATAACTGAAATGATTTACAGACTTTCAAGCAAGGGTATGGACTCAAAGAACTTGGTAGAAGATGCAAACAACCATCAAACAAATGTTATGACATGTTTCAAACCCAAGGAAGACATAGATATGCCCGAGTGATAAAAGACTTTCAAGGTATGGACGCCATAAAATACACTGTGGATCCATAATTATATTGACAAAAAGGTATAGCCACTGAAGATACACTGTGGATCTATACTCCCATGACCTGACCTGATCATAGCCACGAAGAATACATAGTGGATCTATGATATGACAAGACATAGCCATGACCAATACAAAGTGGATCTATGTGACAGTATATGTGTCAATGTTCAAGAGAAACTCCATTGCAACCTGGGCAAAGTACATATCAGAGTGATCAATCAACCCCGGGTCTTCTTACCGATTCTGATGTAGTATGAATCTAACCATGTGAATAGATGTCCTGATTTCGAACATGGCATAAACCACTTGATTACCGGTCAATGATGTAAAAAGTTAACAAGTGCGAGGAAGGTCACCATTGATGTCAATGATTCCCAAGGTACTCTTGTACATTCCAACGAATGTGAATGGATGAGATGAAGTTGAACATTTGTGGACTCATCCGATCATAGGTCAATGATGTAAACCCACTGTCGAACGTGAGGAGGCCTGGCATTGAGGCATGCAGGTCCCAAAGTACTAACTGGTTTCTATGTCTAGTTCCTGGATAATGTGTTGAAGTCGACAGGAATAGACTCATTGAAGGAGGGCCTTGATGTATCCCCCATCAACGACATGAAACAGACACAGAGATGTAATTGGTAGATCAAATGAACATGGAGTGACACGGGTATTGAAATAAAATATTTGTGATGGCTGACTCTCGAGGTGGATACTTCCCTTGAACACTAAGGAACAACAACAAAAAGATGAGATGGACCAAAACACGATGATCCGATGGATACTGTGACTTTTGTTGAGTGACCCAAAGGAGTAAGAAAAACTCAGAGGATTGGTTTAGTGTAGAGGTTCAGTGGATTAATATGTGCGCAAAGACAAAGTGTCGTGTTAAAGGGCGACTCTAAGAGTTATTGGTAATGTTCTCAAAAACTACCTGGCTTGCTTCCTTCAATGTTTCCCCCATCCAGATAGATGAGTAGCTCTTTTTAATTTAACAATCTCAAGGAGGGTAACACATGCTTGATATAACTCACCTTCGACAAGTTCCTCTTCCTTTGTTTAACAAACTGGAATAAGTATGGATTCGGTCCCGTATGGGCCCTTCAATGTATGATTGTTTACCAAGTCCAGAGAAGGTAAAATCGGTGGTTTTGCATATTTAGAGAGTCTGAAAAAGAACTTAAAGACTACTCCATTGTTGTCCTTTTTTGTAATGTTAGTCTCGCAAGGCCGAAAAAGAGATAAATTATCACTCGAAAGATGCTCTTTCAAACCTTTTAACGAATGGGAAAGGAAGCAAGATCACTTGGCAATCTTTTCATGTTTAGAAAGTCTGAAAATAACTTAAAGACGACTCCAGGGGGTTCCTTTTTTGTGTATCCATACAGGTCCGAAAAAGAGATAAAATTTTACCCAGATGCATTCTCATGTATTTATGAGCACGAGAAAGAAAAAAGACTAAGCTCGGTATGCCCCCATCTTGAAAGCTAGTGGCTTAACTCCAGAATGATCATCAAAGACTGGAGACATGCCATCCAAGCTTCAATTCATTCACCGACTTTGAGGTTGGCACCAATTTCTCTACTAGATGAGAAAAAGGAGAAGGGTGGATGAAAAGAAGGTTCAAGAGAGGTGACTATTTCATTTTTTAACGAGCTTGACACAGGAAAAGAACTATGCTCAGGGTTTCGGGTTCGATCCCCAGATTGTTGTTTCATTTTCTAACGAGCTTGCTACAGAGAGGAAAACTATGCTCATGGCCTTTGTTTCATTTTTTAACGAGCTTGCGATAGAGAAGAGAAACTATGCTCATAAGACTCTGTTTCATTTTTTAGAGAGCTTGCTACAGAGAAGAGAAACTATGCTCATTAGCCTCTGTTTCATTTTTGAGCGAGCTTGCTACATAGAAGAGAAATTATGCTCATGGACTCTGCTTGATCATGGATTCCAAGAGAATAATGCTTTAGAAGGATACCATGTCAAGGGACAAAACTCGGTCATGGATTCCAAAAGATCTTCGCTGGATGGAAGATAATCACTCTAGAAGGAACACATGTTGAGGGCCGTGACAGGGGTAAGGAGATCAGGCTCCAATAGCCCTACCAAATAAATCACCATGTCAACTACCAAATCCAAATCATTGGAAGTTGAAGTCATGGGAGACAATGCCACATAATTAAAATGTGGTAGGGGAGAAACTATCTGCATATAAGAAACATTTAGGGAGGTAATCCATTCAGGACTGATGAATGAATGTTGATCAATAGTCAAAATTCTTCCATCGTGACAGAAAGATATCATGCGGAAAATAGTGGATACAATAGCTTTCATGGCATAGACATAATCCCACCCAAGGAGTAAAGTGAAATCCAAGGGGTCTCAGACTACAATGACATCAATAGAGATAGTTTTCCCTCCCACAGTTACAAGAAAATGAGGAAGGGTCCCTAATGGTTGGCTGGTTCTTCTATTAAAAGCTAACATATTCTATGTATCCCAAAGCTTGCCAAGCAACATAAGACAAAATACTAATGGACGCATCTTTATCTATCAACATTTGAGGAATGTTCCGACCACAAACCTGTACTTTAATCTGGAAAGGAATGTGAGAGGGAAGATGAGGTCCAGTTAGTGCACTCGAATAAAAAAGTATGGTCTCATTACTTGGAGGGGGTTTCACGGGAGAAGGAGGAATGCCCCCCTGTCACGGTAGATTTTGTATCAACGAGAAAAACGTGGGCAGTATCGGGTTTACTCTCTAGAGGGAGAGTAGGATCGACCAATGGTGGACTTGGATCGACCACTTTTGCACTCTTGAGAGGAAGAGTGGGATTGACTGATGATGTAACCCGAGAAACCACTCTGGTACTCTTTGGATGAAGGGTGGGACTGACCGAGAAAGGGAATCGAGCAGTCGCTTTGGCACTCCTCAATAGAAGAGTGGGATTGACTGATGGTGGAACTTGATCAACCACTTTGGTGTCACCCTCTAACGAGAGAGTGGGATCGATCGAGGATGAAAACGGATTGACCACTTGGGTTACACACTTTTGATGAAGAGTGGGGCTAATCAATAATGGAATTGGATTAGCTACTTTGGTTTGTGGTTCAATAGAGGAGGAAACTAGATTGACCATCTAATCAACCGGACTGGCCGGGGATGGAAACGGATTGACCACCTAATCAACCAGACTGACCATGGATGGAACTGGATTGACCACCTAATCAACCAGACTGATCGTGGATGGAACCAGATTGACCACCTTATCAACGAGACTAACCGGGGATGGAACCAAATTGACCAATCCATCAGCTAACGAAGGGTTGGGGGAAAACCTACGATAACCAACTGGATGTTGAATCTTTTCCAGAAGAGAAGAAGCCTCGTCCATACGAGGGCACAGGTGAGAGTAATGATCACCTTTGCATAACATCACTAGTTGACAGGGTATCATCGGCATGACCGACAGAGGCCGATGACATGGAGGACCATATTTCTAAGACCTTGGGAATACCGGGGAAATCCCTCAAAAAATGTTCACCCTTACAAAGACTGCAAGGGAATTTTCGTTTTGGATTCTTCATTTTAATCTTGTTGACTTCATCAACACTTCCAGTACTATTAACAGTAACTGGTTGCTTGGATCCAACATCTAATGTTGTTGGGGCCTTGGTCCTTTTCGGGCTCTTCTTCTTCTTCTCTTTCCATTTCTTCTTCTTCTGATCAACTTGGCTACTTGCTTTAGAGCTTTCGCTAGGCGAAGAAGGAGAAAGGGAAGGAGACTTAATGGGTGAAGAAGGAAAAAATTCGACATGAGGTTGATGTGTGGGTGGTGTACTGACATCTAAAGTATTAGGTGTAGTTGAAACATTGGGAGGATTCAAGATCACCAGAGTGGGGAAGAACCAAACTGGTAATCCGATGGTGAGTCCTGGAAGACTCAGTGTGGCAATATACAAAGGACCAAAGTTTCCAAAAGAAGGAAAGGTGTAAGGTTCCCTAGGACAAGGGGTTCCTCCATTGGTATTCTTGGGATTTGATGCCATTAACACTAACTTGACCTAATGTCTACTAAGTAACACAACCAACACACGCTATGAATTTGCAAAGCAAACAATCAAACAAAAACTTCCCAGAATGAAACCACTAGTTGGTGATGAAATCCAACATCGTGAGATCAAAATAGGAAGAGGTGGGGATAGAGTAGGTGGATCAGTTACGTTGGTGACTTGCTTAACAGACTTACACCTTGGTGCAAGCTTCCACGCAGTAATTGTGGATTTACCCTCCAAGGAGCCCGAGTGAGTTTGACCAACGTCTGTTCTAGGTACAATGAGACTTCCCTTCACTGTCACCTTGCGTGGGACCCTAAAGATTATGGCTACTAAGGTCACCAATTCGCAATCAGCCCCTGGGCAGGTACAGTGAACAGTCCATTCTGAACGTAAGGGTAGGGTATCTAGCCCGAAATCAACTTGAAATGCTTCCACTCAACATTATGGTTATACGTTCAATTGACCCCCATAATACTATCCGACTACTACAATCAGTCAAACCACGGAGGGATAATCTCTATAGCTCTCCCGATTGTGACATCGTGCATAACTCCTATGTGAGAGGGGGATCCCAGAAAGCCTAAACGACAATTGGATTTCACTCTCCCTATCGCAAGATACTAAGTTTGTTTGATAGCCTTGGAAAGTTATCCTTTCAACCTATTCGAAAGCCATACAACTTAAACTAATGTAGGTTTGCTAACAAAAATGTAAAAATCTGATAAATTTTAGTTAAGCATTGATTTTAGTGGATTTTGTTTACTCAGAGGTGTATGAGAGTGAAGACTGATGATATTATGACTCAGTTCCCAAAACATGCGTAAGAAATGATAAGTAGTATTTTCTTTCAATGAATGTCTATTTTAAGGGAAGGAGAAGGATTTTCCTTTCACTTTCAAACACCAAGATGCAATGACCTCATGCAATAGTCCTCAATAAGGAATCCA